>VWZK01011963.1:0-69146 GCA_013396935.1 Baryphthengus martii
AAAATTCTACCCCCTGTCAAGCCTGTCAGGGGTGGTGCATGTGCGTACAAATGTATTTATCTATGTGTACTGATAATAATGCAAATGTTCCAGCTATAAACTATTGTAAACCAGAAAAAGTTTAATCGCTTCTTGTTTTTTGTTAACTAAGGAAAGAGTGATAAGGAAATGGAAATGTACATTTTAAAGGTCTTTTGCACAGTGTTCTGTAGTTAGTGTGGTGTTCTGTGCCTCTGACTCATTCTCGTGGTTTCAATTTTGGGTTGTGGCTCCAAGTTTCTACCTCGCAATTAAAGAGGGAAGTGGGTGGGAAGGAGGTGGCCGATGGCACTAAAACTATGTAAGGTTACATTAAGAAGTCTTGTATCTGTCTTATAGGATCCAGCTTCCTGGGTAAATATTCATCACCTGGAGTATACAGATGGAGGAATACTGGACCCAGATGACGTGCTGGCAGATGTTGTGGAAGACAAAGATAAGGTAGGATTTGGATGAAAATACTGTTTTACTTTTTGCTGCATCTTCTTCAAGTAACTAATGCTACTTTCTCATTCTTGGACATCTGATGAAGTGTGTGTTAAATATTCTTAAATCAAACACATCTACCCATAGGTGCCATAGCTCTCTGTTTCTGGAATAGAACTGAAGGGGGGGAAAAAAACCCAACAAACCCATGACAAAAGCAATGAAGATAATCAGGAGCGTAGCAGCTGATTTAGGACTTAACCCTCAAGCAAGACTATGTTTCTTTTCATTGCTGTATGAAAATAGAGTGATGAAGGAATGTGAATTTTGCAAGATATCTTTGGTTATGCCACTTAAAATATATTGTATAATCTCTTCCTTTACTTAGATTTTTTTTTGAGAATCATTCAAATGTCATGGTTGAACACGTGTGACAAAATAAACAAATCCTGCAATGACAAGAACAGCTGCCTCAACTGTGTTAAATTTTAGGAGAATTGCTTGTGTTTTGCTGCTGAGAATCTAAGCAGTCAATTTATTAATTTTAAGAGCTATGAGTCTGTAGCTTTCAATTCAAGTAAGATAAATGTCATTTCTGGATGGAGTAGTGGTAACTGAAAAGATGCCCCTTTAAATTTTTTTGTAATTATCAGGCAAATTTAGTTTGAGAGACTAATTGGAGACATTTCAGCAGAGAGGAGGGTTTTGTTCTTTTTTGTTTTCTTCCTAAAATCTGTGGAAAAATTTTATCTAGTGACTTGAAACTGAAGGTCCAAATATGAGATATGCCTGTGCTTTCAGACAAATTTTTCTATTTATAGTGCCATATACACGGTGACTTAAGAGAATTTTGTGTATTACAAACAGAAATGTTCGTTTTGTGTGCTGTTTATTCTTCAATGACTTAGGCAAAGTGTTGCACTTTGTATTTTGATTAATGTGCTGCTGTTTCTCTGTACCATAGAAATTGTTTAAGGTGTACTTCAGTGTCGTTTTATGGTGATCTGTGTGGCAATTCTTAAAATCAATGGAGCTCTGGTATACGTTCTTTTTGTCAAACTTGTGTTTCCTGCTTGTCCACATATATTGAAAATGTACTTAAAACACCCCAAGATTTTTTTCCAGTAGTGTTTGGAAACTTAAGACTTAGTTCTGATTTTTGACACAGCTGTATATTAAGGATAAGACCTTAAGCCTTAAATGTCGTAAAATGAGATATAGCATCAAAGGGAAACGCATTATTGGTCTCATCAGTTAATAAAAATTAACATGTCCATCCAAGATTTCATCTATTTTAAGTACTGATACAGGAACCCTTATGCAAATACGAGCAGTAGTTTGTAGAATGTTTGATATGCCATCTAGTTTTTAACTTATTAACTTGTAGACTTTGCTGTACTTGATTGGTGGGTGTCACTGGTTGAGTATGTGTTACTGGTGAAGTTTCTAGTTGACACACAGTGGTAGGTTTAAGAGTCTTCTGTTGCAGCAGTGCTAGGTGAGACTCTAGTTATGAGGCTGCCTTGAGGAAAAAACATTGGAAAACTGGGATCTTGCTTAAGTGGTCTGGGGTGTTTTAGGAATACAGCAAATTCCTCAATTTCTCATCCTCTGATGTCTTAATTACATGTCTTACATCACTACCATCTTTTCTTCAGAAGGCCTTGGTGAAACAGCGATAAGTGAGACTTACCGAACAGCAGCAGCTGCAGTGAAAAATCAGTTAAACTAGAGGAGAATCATGTGATCATGTAACGGAGTACTGGTTGGGAGGTCAAAGAATTCTTCCATTTGAGAGTGGAATCGGGCCATAGTATGTGTAAAGAACTGTCCATAATACCTGCTTAACAAAGTTTGGTATGATCTGGTAACAGCAAACCAGCCTTATAAAGGGCTTACAAATATTTGTAATGGTTTTATTGTGACTTGTTATCCTTTGAGCCTTTGCCAGTGCTATTCCACACTGACAATATTGGCGAGTGCAACTTTAAGCTTTACAAAAAGGGGAGGAGATACTTAGATCTAATTGACCTGGTACCTAATTTGATGTTTAAAATCCCTAAAGAGATAAGAGAATGTTTGGTACATTTATGTGTGCGCTGATTCTCTTTGGTTATAATTATCTTTATGTGTGTTAAATGAATAGGCCACAGCTTTGTTTCTCCATTGTCCTTGTCATCCTTTCCTGTGCATCCAAGCCAGTAATGCAGTCTCCCATGAAATCAGTCACTCTACGTGAAAATAAGTGTTGCACTTAACCTCAGTGCCTTTAACCAAAGGTGTGTTTGGCATTGCTGACCATCAGACTCTTCTTCAGTGGCAGAGGAAACTAGATGATGCTTTTTTAAGGGTTAATCTGCTCTAGATCATACTTCGATAGCAGTAAATTAGCACAGCTTCTTCAAAGGAAAACGTACCTTTAATGTATTGAAATTCTTTCACTGTGGCAGCAAAACAGTGACTCAGAGAGAGCTACCAGATACGGATTGTTTGGCATTTCAAAAGCTTTTGCTAGTCCTTAACAATAGATCGTTAAGGAGGCACAACTACTCCTGAGGTAAGCAGCAAGAGCTGCTGCCTGTCAGCAAGTGGTTGAGAGGGAGCAAAAAGATGGAATAAATGGTGAGTTTCCAACATGCGAAATGATGTCACTGGGATGCATAATACACGCTATTGGGAGTGGCAGTGGTTTTGAGCTTTGCTTACGTTAACTTCACGGTTTCCTCTTGAACTCAAAATTAATAAAAATTCAGACAGTACAATAGATGATGTTAATGACTGTCAACAGCACAGTTACGCATGTTAGGGTGGCTTGTTCTGTTTGCATATAAATATTATATGTGCTTGGTAACATGTTGTGAAAATGCTTTGGGAATTCTTTATTGTGAGAGCCCCTCTTGCTGCTGCCGCCTCAGCAATAACGCGTGGTGTTGAAGCCAGTGCTGAACAGTTTTAAGATAGTTTGTTTTCAGGGAGTTACCAAGCAAGCGATTCACATCCTCATTACTCTGAATAGTCTCTAGTGTATTCAAATGACAAAATTTGGATATTTGAATTAAACCGTGTTATTTCAAAAGATGAAATGAAGCCCCGTGTTAGTAAGTTAAAGGTTGCTTAGCTTATAGGAAAAGTTTAAAGTGTTGGGAACTTCTGTTGGTTTAAGCCCACCCTGCTGGCACTAAACACCACACAGCCACTTGCTCACTCTTACCACTCTCCAGTGGGATGAGGAGGAGAAAATACAACAAAGGGCTCGAGGTCTGCAAATCAGTGACAGAGGCCTCCACGCTAGCTTGTTTAAATCACTTTCCAGTGGGTCAGTAGGGCCTGACAATGTCATGCTTTGCAGATCTTTTTGTCGTGTGATTTGATTCTCAAATGTCTGATCCATGCAAGTAACGCACATTTATGTTAGAGAAATGTGGTTCAAACTCTGTACTTCTGTGCAGTTGAGCTTTGTAATATTTTCTTTGGGCTTTTCTAACTTTCTGATAACTGGAATGCAGAACAGAGTTTTATTCTTCAGTTTGCTTTTTTTACAACAGTGTATTGTACATAAATGTACACTTTTTTAAGGAAAAATAAAGCAAGATATGTAAGACAGTTACAGCTGAGAATTTTTACCTATTTAAGTATACGCTGCAATGTTTCTTTTTATGTAGGCTGCTCTACAAGTTTTCTTGCTTATTAGTTAACTTTCCCCTGGAGAAGTTAAAAAAAACCCCTTTAATATAAAGAATTAGCGTGTAAGAGGGATGTCTAGTAACTCAAAGTTATTTAGTAATGCTAATTTTGTATAATGTGGAGGTAACATTTTAAGTGTTCAATGGACACATGATAGTTCAATTTGACCCATTATAGCTTAGATGGTCTGTATTTCATAAAATCTGCACCAAAAAAGGCATATATCAAAGAAAAAAATTATAGCTTTTTTCCCTATATGGTGGTGAATGTTGCTTTGGACTAGATTTTGACACTCCCATGTTTTGTGACAGGTAATACCATGGCTGAGTTACTGGTTTAACACGTGTGTTTTACTGACTGTTAAAATGGTTGCAGCAAATACACATGTCAAACTTTTGATACTTGGTGCTTCTGGCAGAGTCTTGGTTACACTGCTGTAAATTTGAATGCATTGTTTGAGTGAACTGTTGTCTAGAGGCAGCCAATTTTTACGTTTAGTTCCTCGATGCTAATGAGGTAAAATGGGAATTAGTAGATCAGAGAGCCTGGTATGTTCAAGATGGGAAAAATGAAGTTCAGAAATTTTGGCAAACTGGTATGTAAGAGAGATGTGCTTTGATTTGGTTTCAATTGTTTTCTTTTCTTTTCTTTTTTTTCCCAAGTATAATTTTCAGGTTGTGGTTTATATCTCTGCCAGAATATGTGTAGATATTTGTCTATGACTTTTCCTTACTGCTTCTAGTTTTGCATTCATATTTTGTGGTTTCAGTAATGAGATCCTACAGACGAGTGGAAATCTTAAAATTTGATTAGTGGAAAAGCAAACTAATAATTTTTCTTTCAGTGTTCTTATCTTTGTTATATTTAGAGTATTCTGTTTCTTCCTTGTATAAATTATTTGTAATAGGTTTCAGTTGTCATTTTCCATAATCAGTTTTATTGGGATCTGAAATTGTTATTGCTGATGGTATTTGTTTCCTTAAATATTCATAGATAGTTCTGGGCGATGAAGATATGAAGACAAAACACTGCTCTGAATAAAACCTCCATGTAACTTCTATCAAGGGAGCCTTACTATAAGTATTCTTCAGGCGTCTGATAATTACCTATACATCACGTGTCTACATGGAAGGGAAGTATTAGAAAGGCCATGTTTTAAATCCTATTTTCATCCTTTTAAGCACCTTAAAGTATGGAGAAGAGATGTGAGACGCAAGAAAATCCTGGATCAAAATGGGGTAGCTATCCCTTTACATTGAGTGTGATGATGACTTTTCCCGTTGAGCCACAGGCTTTTTTTACTTATTCAAAAGGACAGTGCCAATTTATCAAAGCTTTACCTGCAGTTTAAATGCAAACAAAAAAAGGCATTGGGGATGGGTGACATTCTTGTGAAAATCTGTGGAGCTTGATTTGCTGGCCCTTTGATGATGGAGTTTTGGTTTTGCTATTAATGAAATAGTATGCAAGTTAGTCAAGCTGCAGCCTATTTTAAAAAAAAAAAAGTGTTTTCACACTTTTCAGGAAGAAAAAGTTTTATGCCATTTTGAGTCAGTGCTTGTTTAGGAAACAGATGCCTGATTTCACTCTTGTGTGGTAGGGTATGCTATGAGCTTCCATAAATATATATATATAAGGGTATTTTGGTTGGAGTTTGTCTGTTTATTTTTGAAGCGGGATCTGAACTGAGAGTCCTGGAGAGAGGGGGGGGGAAAAAATCTCGGTCATTAGTACTTACTAAGCAACACTTTATTTCAGTAATGCAGTTTCTTTTAGAATACGGATTATAAAGCTTTGCATTTTTATGAAATTTGTTTTAATTTCTTGCTGCAGAGGTGCCATGCATTATTCAAGATTATAAAATGATTTCGATTTCAGGAGCATTTGGATTTGCTGATGAGGATTTCAAGCTGTGTAATTATGAAACTGTGCACATAGGTTGGAAGTTCAGAACTCGTTAGCACAATCATTAAAATAACCCTTTTTAAAAGTGTAGTATTACATTCTGAGGTGTGCAATTACACTGTCACGTGCTTTAGGTTACTGGAAACATTCTTGTAATAGACTTCAGGTCTAGCAGTGTGCTTCAAGATAGGTTTGTAGCTTTAACAACAAACACCTGGTCAAATATTGCTTAGCTTATTAAAGAGATTTTAGTTTTATAGACTTAGAGCCATAACACCAGTACCTGTATGCATAAATTAACCTCCTATTTATCCTAGAAAAAAATATAAGCTTTTACATATTTAGTGCTGTATAGTGTAATTTTTTCTTAAAATAGATAATTGTCTTTGAACATATTGACAGGGTTACTTATTTCAGCTCTGCCTCCTTTAAAAGTAAAAATGTTGTAAAGGTTCTTACCAGATGGACTCCACTCTTATTTTTTCCTGTGTAATGTTTCTGTGTGAACATTCTGAACTGTGAACAGTCTTTCTGAACATTTGTAATCATCAGAGTTTTTCAATTTGTGATGAGTATACCATTACTTTTTTCAGATCAAAAAAAAAAAAGAATTACCTTTGACGTTGGGCTTGTGACACTAATAAAATTCCTGTTAGTTTTGGAATAAGATTGCCTATTTAAATGCTAAAAGGTGGATTTTGGAGTCAAAATCCTTTTAATGTGAGATACATGCAAATCTGAAACTAATGCTTTTCTAATTTGATTTTCTGTTGATCCCTGTATTATCTGATTTGTATTTTGCATTTTAAAAAAAATAATAAAAACATACAGCAGGCAGAAGGTTTGAGACCTGAGTCACTTGCCTTTTGGGAAGTACTCAGCTGTACAGCCATAATGCTTTCTCTCGACCTGAAAATGTGTTTTGCCATCAGGGCACAGAGTACTGTAGCTAATTGGTGATCTGACAACTGAAGCTGTTTGAGTTTCTGTTCCTTAAACAATGAGATGGAGCGAGGGAGGTCATTCTAAGTGCATCTGGTCACAAATGATGTGTTGAATGGGCATTCAAATATCCTAATGAAAAGGAGCTTACTATCTCTTTGCGTAAGCGTAACCTAGTTGAAGACACTTATTCCTTCTTAATAATTTTCCTCTATGTAACAAATACTTGGAGTTCTATATCCACCTGTTGATGCTCAAGTGCATGTAAGCGTACACATGTTAACGTTTACCAAGGGAGTGATGGGCATTGTGAAAATAGTGTAACCTTGTTGTGGAAAGGTAATTTGGTGGGTTAACTTGGAAGCTGAGCTCTTAAATACTCCACATAATGTTTTATTTTTAATATGCTTTGGAGGCAGAGAGTGTTGGGGTTGTTCAGTCTGGAGAAGACAAATCTGGGGACTGCTTAGTGTGGCCTTTCAGTTTTTAAAGGGGGCCTGGAGGGAAGATGGGGACAGACTTTTTAGCAGAGTCTATGGGAGCAGGAAAAGGAGTAATGTTTTTAAACTAGAAGAGGTAGATTTAGATTAAATATAAGGAAGGCGTTTTTTACAGTGAGGGTTGTGAAACGTGAGCAGGTTGCCCAGAGAGGTGTTAGATGCCTCATCTCTGGAAGCATTCAAGATCGGACTGGATGGGACTCTGAACATCCTGATCTGGTGGAAGGTGTCCCTGTCCACTGCAGGGGGATTCGAACTAGATGGCCTTTAAAAGTCCTTTCCAATCTAAACTATTCTGTGGTTCTATGATTATTTCCTTTGTCCTGTTCAGATTGCAGATGGATTGAGGAAGAAGCTTTTTGTTCTATTTTCCACTTAGGGCTCCAAAGACTACTTCAAGGAACTATAAGTGCCTACTGTGGTTTACCTTGTGTGCAAGACAGTGGTGAAGGAGATGAGGCTTTGTATTGGCATTTCATTCCTTTTCAGAAGTGACTATGTTCTGGCCCAAGGAATTGGAGTTGGTCCTGAAACTGTTTTGAGAAACTGTGTCAGTGTGGTAAGCATGCGCTAATTTTGATGGGTACACAACTCCTATGTAAAGTTCTGTTCTTCTAGTTCCCGTGATTCTTCCCTCTAGAAAACTGAAGCTCGTTTAAAGTTTTGAAATACTGGTAGAAGGCTCACTTACGTTTCAGCAGTTGCAAACAATTTGGGATTTGTGTTTTGGAACTTTGGAGTTGTAATGGGGACATTGTAATGGTGTGCTAGTGAGATGGCCTAATGCCATTGCTGTTGTGAACAGTGAATCCCTCTTAAAAGTTCAGACATAAACCAAACCCAACTGAATTCTTGTGTGCAAGTTGGAGACCTTTTTTTTTTATTATTTCTTTAAGGCACATTTGAGATGTTTGAGGAAAACATCATATAAATTGCCATTAAAAATGTGCACATAACCCGGTCACGTGCCAGCTTCCTGGTATATCCAATAGGGAGCCTAACAGAAAGCTTGCCTTTCTATGACTTCAGAAGGTTGGAAAGGGCTCTGGCTCCATTCTTAACTGAGGAGACAGCTTTGTAGCTGAAGTACAGTAGCTGGCTGTTGACAAGTTCCAAGGAAGTGTGAATTAGTGCGGGCTTTGTGGGGTGGAGAGGCTGATGTGTGTGAAAGGCTGTAGGGAGGGAGAAGGTACTGTCCTTTGTTATACCTGTCATGCAGTAAATATCTCTTGAGAATGTGCATGAATAAGATATCTTCATGTTTTTTTGGGAGTTTAGAGTATCTTCTGCAAAGAACCAGAAGGCTGACTGTTCATAACCTGCTTACAAATCTTACGAGGAGCAGCTGAGAGAACTGGGATTGTTTAGTCTAGAGAAAAAGAGGCTGAGGGGAGACTTTATCGTTCTCTACAACTACCTGAAAGGAGGTTGTAGCGAGGTGGGGGTCAGTCTCTTCTTCCAAGTAACAAGTGACAAGACAAGAGGAGATGGCCTCAAGTTGCACCAGGAGAGGTTTAGATTGGATGTTAGGAAAAATTTCCTCAAATTTTTGGAAGACTTGTCAAGCAGTGGAACAGGCCACCAGAGGTAATGATCGAGTCACTGTTCTTGGAGGTACTTAAAAGCTGTGTAGATGTGGTGCTTAGGGACGTCATTTAATGGTGGACTTGGCAGAGTTAGGTTAATGGTTAGACTCAATGATCTTAAAGATCTTTTCCATTCCAAATGATGCTATAATTCTATGATTCTCTTCAGTATTAATGCTTTTGTGTTGTTCATTCTGTTATCATTGTGCATGGATGGCATTAATATCAAAATTATTACAGTAATTTGAAGATTCAAATCTTGAGGGCTTTTAGTTTTCTTCCTTTTCTTCAAAGACAGATGGAACAATAGTTCAGTAACTTAAGTAAAAAAATCTTATATTGGCAATTACACACTTCAGGGTCAAGATATTACGCTATTTCTGTGTAGTTAAAGTTCAGCTAATTAGTCGAACAAAAATGAAGTTTAAAAAAATCTTTAAATAAAAATATGCATTCAGAAAAAAGTTAAGATGTGATATTATAAGAAATGACATCCAGGAATAAGGAGTCTAGCTGAAAATTTTAGCATGAGAATGTATTTGCTGTGTTGCCACCTTCTACAAGCCTTTGTCTGATTCTTGCTCTTTTACCCCAAACTCTAATCAAACATTTAATTGCATCCTTGTATTTAAAGATTCCTTCCCTCGTAGGAGAAAAGCCAGGTAATCCCGATGGCAAAGCTGAAGAAGAATATCTGGCAACAAGGTGGGGAAGATGAGTGACACAAGAGTTGATTATTGACTTTTTTATTGGTCATTTTTCAACAGTACCTACTATGGATGCTTGAGAGGCAGAAATAAGAAAACTTCTTTTTAAAAACATGCTAACTTTTGGGGGACACTTGTGTCCTGAAGTGTATAAAAGCTATCTTAACTTCAGGTTTGTGTGGCAGATCTTACTAACCACAAAAGGGTAGCAGACACTTAAGTTTACTTCTGCTGTTGGATAGTGAATAATGAGTCCTATTGTATATCCATCTGTCTGGTTGCTGTCTTTTTTTTTTTTTTTTCCTACTGGGGGTTTAGCACATGCCCAAACTCTTATTTTCTAGTGAAAGACCTGTCTGTTCATAAAACCGAAAGTGACTATTTGAAAAAAGGAAAGCTGCCAATATTTTCCTCTGGTTTGAAGTGTTTGCGCACAGTTATCAGTTCACAACGTTATCTGAAAATAGGAGAGATCCTGCAAATTGCTCAGATTTGAGAATCAACATGGAATGTCTGAATCTGAAGGATCGCTGAAATTTGCTGTTAGAACCATTTTGGATGAATGAGAACAAAGTGGTGTGAAGAGCAAAGGAGTAAAATATTATAGTGAGCTTGTCATTGCCTGTGCCAAGGGCAGGGGCTGCAGTGGAGAAGGAAGCATCCTGTCTCAGAAGCAGCTGGCACAGTAGTTGACAGGCTGAGTTCACAGTGAGGACACTCTTTTCTGGGTATGAGAAGTCTACGTTTGTGGTGCAGGGTGTGCGCAAGTGCAGTTGTAAATTTTATTGCGCTCTGCTGTTATCTTAGGTCAGGCTCTGTGGCGGGAGAATAGCTGCAGCAGAGAAATGCAGAGCGATGCAGACCTCTGAGAGGTTGTCTTGTACTTCGTTCTTTGGAAAGGAATGCTGGAACTAGAGGAAAAAATTCAGGGCTTGTAGACTGCCTCTAGGTTGTTGAGTTCGAGGCTCCTCAGTCAATTTTACCCCGGCTTCCTGTGCTAGAAGAAACGATAGAATAAGCACATCTGGTAAAGAAATGAGTGGTAACTAGAGTTGATAACTTGAGGAATAACAAATAGCCTTTGCTTCCCATATGTTTGAAATACATTTGTCATGTGGCACAAAAATGGCAACGAATGTCGACTGCAAGCAAAATATGTGAAAAGGTAATTCTAAAAAAATGATATTTTAGAATTAATAAAGTTGACATGCGTTCACCTCACCTTGGTTGGAGGCTTTGTGGATACCTTTTCTGTTGCATGTTGAAAATTGAGTTGAAGACAAGCAATAGTCAATAATTAAGCTAAAAATTAATGAAAAGCTAGTCAATTAAATATGCAGATGTCCATTATGTGGCTTCCTAGAGTAGCATAAAAATAGTACCTGGCCTTATACCACTCTTTTTGCAAATTTTTTTTTTACGTGATGTGTGATTTCTTATTAATTAGAAGTAGTTAGTTTAAATCTGGGGATTTTTGGTTACTGTCCTTTTAACAAAACAATTTCATGTCTTTGCTTTTCCAAATAAAAACTAACTTCTCGATGAACTCAAGTTCTACTGTTATTATTTAGGAGGCTATAGTAACTAATGTTTATTTTATTTTAATACACTTTTTCCCAGTGCATTTGTAACTTTAAGGTGTAATTCTCAAGAGGATAATACACTATGATATATCATGCAGTCAAGTCAATCATGTTGCTAATCATTTCTTTGGAAGAACATCCATTAGAGAAGAAGAAATGTCCTTGTTTGCTGTTGCTTGAGGTCCTAAGCTTAAACTGCTTGGTTTAGCTTAACCCTGGTCATATTAGTGGCACTTTCAAGTTATGATTGCTTGCCTTCCTGGGACTACAGAGAGATTACTGGCTGATAAGAAATCAAAGAACTGAATTTCAGAGTACTGAGATTTTCCTGATCTTAATGTTTTATATGTTTGAAATCTGAGGAGTCTTTCATATGGTGCTAATGCATTTTATATTAACACTTCTGAAAAGTTTTTCTTAGATAGCATATTTCTTCTGACATCGTTTTATGTTCAGCCTTTAAGGAAGGTTTTCCCAAACTTTCATTTAGATCTAATATCTACCACATAGCAATCAAAACTGTAAGGAAAAAACTGGTATGATCAAGAAGTTCCTACAGGTCACTATAGAATAACAATAGTGAGATGAACAAACAATACAGCAACAGGAACTAGGTATCTTAAGATGCTTTACTGTACCTTTGTGATACTGAAGCCAAGGTGCTGAAGGTAGGCATGAAGCATATTATTTGAGGAGCTTTGATCACCATGTGTGGTGTATTTAGTTTCAAGTTATCAGATCTATATGAAGCTAAAACTACCTGCTGGCTTTATTTATAATCTTTCTATAGAACTGCAGTTGTTATTTCTGGCCCCTCTCCCTGCCAACTGGTTCTAGTAACTGATGAGTGAAAGAATGAAGAATTTTAACTTCTTTTAGATAACAGCTTCTATTTTGTTACTCTGTGCAGTAGCGTTACTCTGTAGTAGCAGCATTCACTTAATGGAAATACAACACTTTCATACCTAGAATTCTATTGAGTCTTGTGTATAAATACAACATGGAAAAGTAAATTCATTTGGACACAGCAATTAATCTAAGAAATCAGATACGAAGTGCACTTCAGCAAATGTGTTTTTTCTTCCCTCTAAAGGGTATTTTTTGCTTTTGTGAAGATGAAAGTCTACAGAGATATTCCATTCTTGTGTTCAGAATCCTTTCTTCAGAAACCTTCCCTGTGCCTTCTAGCCCTCGAGAAGCTGACTTTAGATTACAGCAAAGGATTTGTAACTATAAAGTCTCTTTGCTGTCTTATATGAGTAATTTCCATTCCCATTTCCCTTAATTGTTTTAGGATGGTGTCCTGGTCTTCTTATGTGAAGGAGAAGATGGCAGCAGTTGTGTGCAGCTGCACCTAGATAGCCTGGTAGGTTGCCTTAGTTTCTGGAAAATGGGCTTTTACTTCAGTGTATGAAGGCTCTGCTTCCTGTAGGGCCATTAAAAGGCAATAAATGTTCTTAGGCTTAGTTTTGTTTTGGCTGTGGTTTTCTGGCAGTCTTGAGCTGGCCTAAGTATGCATTTGCTTTCAAAAGAGATAGTGTTGTCTTTCTCCACCCAGTCCTGCTGCTCTTGCCCTTTGAACTGCAGAGGGACTGAGCTGTATTTAAACTAGTCTGACACAAACATAAAACTCCGTTGTTTTTAGACACAACAGTTTCCCAAAGTAATTCCTTTTGTGGGCTTTGTGCCTGCCAAAAGAGATGAGAAGCAGCAGTAGTTTTGGGCAGGGAGAAGGTGGTGCTGCTCGTGTTAAGTGGTCATGCTACTGTGGTGTATAAGGTGCTTGCAACCACTACAGGAAGAATATTAGTTTCAAATTGTATTACTAGCCAGTGATGCACCAGAATGGGACAAAGTGTCCTTGGGAAATTAGAACCATCTTTCACTGCACTGCTTTGTTCAAGCAGGCACTCTTTGCTGCAGTAGCTCTCAAGTTTCAGATTTTGCTGATGTTTCAGAGTCTGTTTTGTATCACTGTCCTCTATTCAAAAAAAGTCCATTGGTTTGTTGCTAGCAGGGAATATACGAGTAAATACTTCTTGCATGTTCAGTTAAGATTTCTAAAACTGTCCTGTACCACTTCATGCACCTTCCTACTCTATGATGTTACTCTTGTACCCGGTTTGCTAGTGTTGGAGTTCTGTCTGCTCCTCTGGGAGAAGGTACCTGTTGGATAGCTCCTCTCATCCCGTCTCACAGGAAAGTTTGGGTTTTAGAATAGGTGAGTGGGTTGATGTTTAGGGTAACTTGAGTTGTTTGTTATTTTGTTTGTTTTGTTTTTTAAATCTGGATGTTGCTTTGTGTAAATGGAGATTGAAAACCAACAAGCTCTTCTTCATGAAGATAAATATTGCAGAAGAGTTGGTTTTCACCTCCTCAGACAAAAAAAAAAGGCATGAAAAGGATTATGGTGCAGAATAAAAGATTTTGTAGCTAGACTGGTTAGCTGTGATGCTTCGAACTTTAGAAAACTTGATGATTGACCACATACAGGAGAGGAAAACCTGATAATTGCAGCATTTAGATCCCCAGCTTTTCATTAAAACTAATGAAGATGTGAACAATTGTACAGTTTGGAGGTTTGAAAAGTAATGCTGGAAATAGAGATTGTAGGCAGACTGAAAAGAATAGGCTTGTGCTATGATACTTAGTTGATCAACGGCTGTTTCAAAAGCAAAATTGTACATACCTGTCCGCAGGCATTGTTATGTCAAAAGGCTCAGAATGATCTGGATCGTTATAAACATTAGCTTAACTACATCCCTGGATGCGTTTAAAAGCCATCTAGATATAGTGCTTAAGGATATGGTATAGTAGTGACCCTGGAAGAGTTAATGGTTGGAGTTGATCTTAAAGGTCTTTTCCAGCTACAGCGATTCTGCAATTCTGGTTGTGGGTTGTTTGCTTGTCTGCTTTAACTATTTTTTGATAGTCGAGCAGGGCTTAGAAGTTAATGTGCACAGAAATTATAGCAGACCTACCTGGCTGGTGATCTTGTAGCAGAAGAGCAGAGGTGGGGCTGACTATGTCCAGCTTCCTGGTAGCCAAAGCATGGCACAGAATTTAGTCCTCAATGTCCTGTATCCTTGTATTGACGCAGACAGAAACACATGCTGTGAAACTCTTCTGGAAATTCAAGGGAGAAGTGTTTTTTTTCTGGCTTGCTTATTACTTTAAAAGTGAAAGCTAGTAAAAGGGAGAGTTCAGTCCATTTTGAAATTGTCCCAGATGTGTAAAGCACAGGAATAAATGCTTTCAACAATTCTCTTTTATTTTTTTATTTTTCTGTTGGCTGTTAAATTAGTAACAGTAGCCACTCTGTGAAAGATAGCTGAGAATATAAACATAGTTTAAATATCTTCAAATTGGATAAGGTAGAATTGAGGAAGAATAACAAACACCATTCGAAGTATCTTTATCTTATGCTAATATTTGATTATGTTGTAAACAGTGTGTGTTACTGGGACTCCCAGTACTTGGCTTTTTCCCCAGTATGTTCCTTACTCTTAAGAAACAACAAAAAAACCCAGCAACCCAGAATTGTACTGCAAACACATGATAAACACTATCATAGTTGCCTGGCGAATGTACTCTGTAGTACATTTTCAAATAGTGGAAAGTAGTTGTATTCAGTTAATGGAAGACATGTTACTGTATCTGATACAGAGAAAATCAAACTATCCGTTAGAGGTGATGAACTGTGTATTTCTAATGTTTGCACTTTGAAAACAATATATTTGAAAAGGAAAACACTAGGTTGCTCATCTCCCAAGAAGAACAAAGCCTCTTTTAGCCCTTTGTGATCTTGATGGGCTGTTGCCTGTTGTCCGTCATTGTCAGGACTGCATGTTAACGTTTCCCATCTGACCTGGCTCCCATTCTTCTTTTTAATTTATCCCAGCCAGTGGATAGGCTAGAGTGTATAGACTACTTCTATACAGACTATATAGTCTATTAGAAGTACTTCCACTTGATAGAACGTGTAATGTAAAAATCTCTAGCAAATACCTTTAGATCTGGAATGATCTTCATATGCTTAAACCTGTTCCGAAAGACTAGATTTAATGTGTAACTGCAAATTAATACTTTTCAATTTAAGGACACAGTAATGCTAATTTACTATAGTGTGACTTTGGCCGCCCGATGTGATGAACACTAAGGTCTTGGTCAGAATTAAACCTGTAGTGCTAATGGGGGCCACTTCCAAGCAAGGCTAAATGTCACTGCTTCTGGCACATACGTGAACAATTTACTGTACTTTCTATGGGAAATTAGTAACAAGATACAGAACTTTGCCTTGTGCGGACAGAGTAGTGAGTAGAATACCTCTACTATTTAGAGATGAAAGCAGATCTTTTCTTTGTCTCTCAGTTCTTCTTGGGTTATGCAGAGGAATCTTAAGGTTCTTCTGGTGAGGGATGACTCAGGATTTGGAAAATGATTAACATGAGTGCAGACAGTATCAGATCTAGAAAAGCTACAGTGTGCCTCTAGGAAAGAAACAGGAGCCTCTTCACTACCAGTGCATTTCAAGAATTTTGCAAAAAGCTGTTTGAGATAATAGGTGAAAAGATATATTTAAAAATAAATTCAAGAATAGGGTATACACAATTTATTTAATAATAAATTAAATAATAGGTAAAAAGATGTATCCAAGCACTAATACAGGCTGAGTGATGAGAGGATTGAGAGCACCCTTGCGGAGAAGGACTTGGGGGTGTTAGTTGATGAAAAACTGAATATGAGCCAGCAGTGTGCACTTATAGTCCAGAGAGTGAATCGCATCCTGAGCCTGCATCAAATCAAGAGTGGCCAACAGGCTGAGGGAGATGATTCTCCCCCTCTATTCTACTTTCATAAGGAATATACTGACCTGTTGGTGCAAGCCCAGAGGAGGACCTCTAAGATGATCAGGGGGCTGGAACACCTCTCCTATAAAGACAAGCTGAGAGACTTGGGGTTGTTCAGCCTGGAGAAGAGAAGGTCCAGGAAGACCTTATTGCAGCCTTCAGTATTTAAAGGAGGCTCATAAGAAAGATAAGGAGGGATTCTTTACTAGGGAGTGTAGCAATAGGATGAGGGGTAACAGTTTCAAACTGGAAGAGAGTAGATTATTAAATTAGCTGTAAGAAGAAACTCTTTATTGCAGGGATGTTGAAGCACTGCAACAGGTTGCCCAGAGAAGTTTTGGATGGCCCATCTCTGGAAGTTTTCAAGGCCAGGCTGGTGATTTGAGCAACCTAATCTAGTGGGAAGTGTCGCTGCCCATGACAAAGGAATTGGAACTATTATGATCTTTAAGATCCCTTCCAACCCAAACCATTTATTATTTAAGTGAAGGAGAAAGTACTCTTTTCTTTTTCAAAGCAATCTCAAAAATAAAAAACACCGAAGACCTGCAAAGAAACCCAAACACAGAAACCCCAAATAATCACCAAAACCAATCAACCAAGAAAAACATCAGACAAGCTGCCTCTCTCCCAACAGATTACTAATTCCTGATCTTTCTTCCTCTAGTCCTGGCTGGTTTCTGCTCTGGCCCTGGCTGGTCTTGCCTCTTGTTAGAAGCTGTCTCTTCCTGGCTTTGTTGTAACATCTGTGGTTTTAGAGCTCTCACTTTTTGGAGAGAGGAAAAAAAACCAAACTGACAACAAAAAACCTCAAACGAAAAATCCAAATCACTTTTGTGTTATGTACGTGATGATAGCACTTACTTAATCTAGTTTACAGATTTTAAACATTTTTTTGTGTTCCATCTCTGCATCATCCTCTTACAACCCCAAGAACTTGCTTTCCTATTTTGCCCCCTCACCCCCTTCCCCTCAACATTCAATGTTCACTTAAGTATTCAAGTACCAGGCAATTTCTATTTCATGATTTGGAAAAGAATGTGTTATTCTGGACAAAGGATCGGTTACTGTAATTTTTCAAAACAGGTTACTTTGCTTTAGATTTGAATATGTCTAGTGTCAGCTGTCACTGTTAGGTCTTGTTTGATAAGCGAATGTTGTCTAAGTTTGTGTTTTAAGAAAATTTGTTTCGTCATCAGCTCTGAGCTTTTAGAGAAGCTGAATGGGCTAAACTCCTCAGATCTGGCCCGTGATCACTTTATTTCTCTCTTCATTCTGTGTGTGCGTGTATTTACATACAGACGTGCCCCTACATACTATAGACATTCAGAACTGTATATATTATACTTGTATTTTTCTTACTAATGCTATAAATTATATTAGTTGCATCATACTTTCTGCTCTTTTATGCAGCTAAAAGATGAGATGGTCCTTACGATATGAATTCCTAGCATGGAGAAACTGTAGTCTCTTTGAGTGATCTATTACCATCGTTAAATCCCTTTGAATCGTGCTTTCCAGAGAACTCCCAAATGTGCAAACCACATTCCTTATTCCTATTCATTTTTTTCTTCTCATGTTAATTCCCCTGTTTCCAGCTGCTGTCTTGCCAGGAAAAATTAGATACAGGATAGTTGGTTGGATGAACATATTGCAGACAAGACAATTTCTTTAATAAAGTCTAACACAAAGTCTGAGAGCCTCTGTCAGAGTGGTAAACAACTGCTTATCCAAGCTGAGTTTGCCAAGTTTTAGAGGAGATTGCTTTGTTTTGGCAAAGTACTAGAGCACATAAGGAACATCTTAAATCTTTCTTTTTTTTTTTTTTTTTTTTTTTTTTTTTGGCACTTTGCAAACAACAGATTTATTAAACCTCGTCACCTGTTCTTCATGGAATACCGTAGGTGTAGAGCTGAATGAATTGCAAGAGGCAGACAGCACCTGAAGATTGCCACAGCCAGTTCAGAAGTGTTTCTAATAGTAAAATTGACTGTGCGTGGAGAAGGTCAGCCAGAAATACAGCTGCAGGGCTGTGGGTCCGTGTGTCAGAGTCCTCTTCCACTGTGCGTGGGGGCACTGGTGACAGTGAAGGGAGGCTTCAGGTTCATGTTCTGCTAACAAGTGTTAAAGTAGCGGTTATTCACTGGCTCTCAGCTGGGAAGTGTGCATCTTCACGAGTTTGTGTTCTCGCTGCTCGTACTTTCCAGAGATTTGTTTCTGACTTTGGGAAGCTTGGTGCTGTAATCGATATCTGCTCCAGAAATAATAGCAGATTTAAATGTCAGGTATCAGTTGTCCTGAAGTGGTCAAGTCACTGACCTTGTAAACAGAGGAGCAAGATCTCCATTGGACAGAAGCTGCAAGGCGGTGTGCCTCGCAGAGACCTGAGGAGAGAGGACTCATTTACAGGCTCCAGGAGACTGTGTGGGAGCCATTTATTTTGTATATCGGTTATTCGGCTGAAGAGCGGGCTTTTAGCTTGCTCCCAAGAGAGGTTCACTTTAGGAACAAACCCACTGGAGCTTTCACACCTTTAGCCTAGAGAGTGAATTATTTGGTGATGTGGGAAGTCATGGTGTTTGAATTGCTGATACCGATACAAGTAAATAATACGCCGTTAAATGTCTTGCACAGAGGATCTGTATGATTTCGTGGAGCTGTGTTTGGGTTAGAATGAGTCTTTCCCCTGCCTTTTGTGCCTGTTACACAAAGATGCTATGGAGATTGCAATGCCTGGTGCCACTGGGACACTCTCTCTTCTCATTATCACTTTCACTGTAGAGAAATTCTCCCCTTTACCTGCTTCCTCCCCAAGACCTGCAGATCAGCAGTGTGGCTGTGGGTGGTACAGGATGATATTATTGGGTCTCCAGCTGGTGGGCAGTGTGCAGTGGGACCTGTTGTCGCTAATAGCACAGTACTGGGTGATCAGCAGTACTAAATATTGTAACAAGATTTTGTTGTCTTGTAAATCTGAGGTCAGAGTACAGGTTTCACTGCAGCACATTAGTCCATCATTGTGAGTCTTCGAACTACATCAGCTCTGCTGCTAATTAGGTGATCAAATCCCCTTGTAAAAATTGCGAGCGTAGTGATGTTGCTTGACGTGTGGTATGGATGGCTTGGGCCAGCGTTCCTTCTTTTCCAGATGATTGCTGCTCCCTCTCCTTTGTAACCTGGTGTGTGGCATTTGAGTGCTGGGCAAATGCCGACTTCAGTCATTAGCTCATTTTGTTAGTGATAATACGGTACTTCTGGCAGAAGCATAGTGCATTGTATTTTAAAATGGTTTTGTATATGTAGTGTATCCAAAAAGAAAATTTTGTGAAAGGACGCTTGAAAACCCAGTTAAGTGGCAGGGAAAGAATCAGCATGTTAAATGTGCTGATATTGTACGTAATTAAACATTTTCAGAAGAAAGGAAAACTATGGGTTTAGAGTAATCTAGCACTTTTTATTATTTCCAATAGCTAGTGTTTTGCTACTGTTGAGAAGTGTGTAATTTTTTTTATAGTGGATCTAAGAGACATGTCTTTTAACTTGCAAAAAAAAATTGCCTTTTCTATTAATTAGACATTGATCTGTTCTTCCCAGCTGCTAATTGCAAAAGACTTTTAAAAAATACTTGTGTTTAGTTTGGTTATTTGTTACTGCATTGACTTTTAGCAGTGCAAAATGCAAGTAAATTTAACAGTTAAATAGTGTGACCACATACTTTTAATTTTTTTTAGACAGCTTTATCTGTCAATATATTTAACTTATTTTTTTTTACTGTATTTTCTAATGAGACAGTATCTCTTCATTTGTCTATCTGAATGAACTTCAGGTTTTTGGAGAAAGATACTCAGTCGGCAGTGGCTTGCAGTATAATTTCTTTGTAATTATATATTGTTTTGAATTCATGCTGTGTATTTAAATGGAAAGCTGCTCCTTCAGCTAAGAATGGAACTGAATAAACAGAACTAAGGGAGCTTTTTAAATGACACGAGTAGATCATTTGTATTTGAAAAATGGAGAAACATTTGGGGAAAAGTGTCTAAGTTAATGTATGAATTTTTTTTTTTTCAAAAGGGTGAATTTTTTTTAAGGTAAACTGAAATTTTTTGATTCCTAGATGTGATGACATTTGACCACTGAATCAGTTGGTCCTTGTTCGTCATGTGTTAAGATAATGTCTATAGATTGTTTGCTTTTGGACAGCTGCTTGGCCTGTGCATTGTACCTCAGCAGATGCTCCTTTCCCCATAGATATAAAATATACTATCGCTGAAGGCACACTGTTGATTCGTATGTTCTGGAGCAAACTATAAATTTGAAAGAACTGATGCAAAACATGACTTTATGAGTTTTTAAGGACTGTCTTATATGAGGTATTTTTGGTGAAGTAAGAAAGAATGAGGGTAGATCTGAACAAAATAAGAGTTTCTATAATCTTGATGATATGTGGCCGAGGAGTGGGGCCTCCAAGTGCTCTAGCTCCCACTTCCCAGTAATTTAAGCCTGGTCATTTTAGTGTCAAACAGCCGTTAAGGTGCTCTTTCTCTTTTCTACAATATTGACACAACTACAAAACATTGCGTAGACTTATGTGTACAAGAATACATGGTATGTATATTTTTAATTGTGGGGAAAATGGGTAATTAAACTGGCAAAGTTTAAGTTCTCCAGGTACAACTAACGTAGGAATTTTGACATTCAGAGATTTGGCTCCCTATGAAATCTAAAACATAAATTCATAGCCTTCAAATCACAGTTCTCAAGTCTCTAATTCAACAAACCTTATTTAAAACAACTTCCCCCCCCCTCCCTTTGAGCTTGGCTTTCTTCTTCATCTTGCTCCTCTTTTTCTTACTCCTTTCCCAGTGAAAACTCCCAACTCTCTGTTGCTGAATGGTTCTAAAGTTGTAAGGTTTTAAGTCTTGTGTTTCTGCATGAGCAATGCTGTGTAGGTACTGTGAGTATTTGGGTGGAGCAAAACCACCTAACTCAAATGATAGTCTTTGAAGGCATGGCTTTGGTCTGTTTTGTAGGAATCTGAAGGAGAAACAAGGTTTCTGTGCATCTTTTAGCTCCAGCTCCTCTGCTGTATTCCTGTTGTGCTGTCCATGTGGGTTGTGGAACGGCCACCTTGTATGGATACAGGTCGGGCACATTGAACTGCGGCTTTTCTTGTTCTTTCATCTCAAGCACAGTGGTTGGTTCGGTGTTACTCTTTCTTGGGAGAAGGGAAAAGGACAGAAGGAAATGGAGAGGAGAGTTTCATTGTGTCTAAAAATCCTGAGAGTTTTACAGTGTCCTCATGATAAGCACATAAGAAAACACCTCTGAGTATGGTTTGTGGTTTTCTTTAAAAAGCTGGTGAAAAATAAGTGTTTTAGAAGCTAAATTTTAATTTGATATCCACTTGATAGCTCTGTACTGAACTGCTCCTGTCGTTGATTTTACTTTTTAAAACACTGTTTTACAGCCTACTTAAAAATGATTTTCCTACATGTGGGAAATAGTGAAGTAATTAAACACATTTGGGTCTATGCATAAATTTTCTAAAATTAACTGTCTCTTTCACACTAATCTTTCTTGTCTTTAATTGGGTTGAAATGTGTGAAAGGAAAAACGATTTGATAGGGAACTATTTTTCAGAGAGTGGTTTAACTACAGAGCACATAAAGGAGTTGTTAGATACACTTGGGCCGTGAGGCAAGAACCTTCTGTTAAAAGGGGAAATATTTTCGTATTGGTTTCTGCTGCATCGCTTTTGAGTAAATCACCTGCTGTTTCCATGCTTTTGTACTTCTCTAGTGGAGAAATACAGGTGTGTTACGATTAGAAACAAAATATCCTACACTTCAAGAATTAAAAAATCTGTAATCATAAAATTGTGGTTGTTACTTACCATATTAGTATGCATACATTTAATGTTATTAGTTTACTTTTTACTTCTTTCCTTTTTTGTTTCCCCAGCAGAGTTTACTAACCTATTCACTGAAAGCAGTGCTGACTAACCTTTTTAGTCTTCAAACATGTCCATTAAATAAAGTAAAGCACGACCCACTTGCACAAAACCTGAGAAAACGTTCTCTAAGGTGCCCAATGGGAGAAATGGAAATGTGGTGGAAATAGGTGTGAAAAATATTTAGGTGTATATCTTGCTGTCGTAAAACTGATATAAAATAAATAGTTGAAATACTGAAAAGCAGTGACTTTTTGGGCTTTATTTACAGCTGAATTCTTACCCCCTTCTTTTCTCTCAGTAGAATTGTTTTCTGTTTGGAAATTCTTTTCCAGTATGAGTAGGAAACTAGCTTCTTTCAGGTGTATGTATATAAATTTTAACCACAAAGCAAATGTTTTTGCCCTAGGGAACTTTTTACCTTCAACTCTATCATCTTTGTTTTCAAAGTATGTTTGCTATTATGATAAACAAATTTTATCAGTTAACTGGAATTTATGGAGCATATCTTGGGATCTACATTCAGTCTTTCTCTTGCTATAACAAATTTGGGACACATGGTTATGCGTTTTGAATTCAACTTTTCACTTTCTAGTAAGTGATTAATCTTTCTTCTTGTCATGTTTCATGTCACAGTAGCACTGCCGTTTTCTCTCTCTGACAGCCTGACACTGTTTAAACATCAGTCTAATTTTGTGCATAAGCCAGTTTAAGAGAAGGAAAAAAAAAAAAAAATCACGTGAGTCATGTCACAATAACTTATTTTCAGAAGCAGCAGGCTTACAGAAGGCACAACTCGCTCTGTTCTGTCTTGATTTCTGCTGACAGCAGGCTGGGGTGTTAAGCACATATAACAAAAATCAGGAGTATTTCAGACAACAGAAGTATAGGAGAGTACGTATCTTACTGCGAAATGAAAGGCAAAGCTTTTTGGAGGGAGAAGGTGATGGAGCCCATGTATGATTGATCTGTACTGGTATCTCTGTCTTTTTAGGGAAAAGGTCTGCTTTATGCCATGTGTTTTAAGAATTATAGTTTTCCTACTGTACTGTAGTTCTTGATACAACTCTTGTCCCTCACCTTCAACGTTTGAGTCTTCACTTTTAGACTGATGTTCAAATATGCTGATTTTTACTCTTCTGTTTTGTAAGTTCAGAGTAGGTCATATGGAGGTCCTGTCTAAAATAGGAGTAAGTGATCGGTTAGGAATGGCTTCTCTCTCCTGTGTACAAAGTTTTTTATGTACTGTTCCTTACTCTGTCATCTTAGGTATATTTGTATGGCCAATTATTCCTTCTTAGTTCTCCAAATACCAGCATTTCATAACAAAATGGGAAAATTCTGTAGTTTTGTTTCCTTTTTAAACAAGTTGTACAAGAATCCAGGAACAACATCTGTGATGGGTCAAAGCCATAGCTTTTGTTTAAACTTGACTGACAGTTTTCATATGTAACTGTGTATAACCTCGGTATCCTGAAGGTGCAGGAACGTGCCTAGAAGAATGATATTCAGCCAATGTATGTGGTATGTAGTGCTGCCTTAATGAGAGAACAGTTTAAGAAGTAGTGTTGTGTATGGACATTCCTGTCAGGATCTTCAGGAGAACAAGAGAAGACAGAAAAAGCAAAAAGTAAAGTACGATGTTAAATGTTTTTGTTCTGTATAGTTTCTATTTTCTGCTCATTCAGAGTAGCTTCATCGCTCTTACCCTCATCCTCAAGTAATACAAATTTCAATGGGCAAACATCACCAGGGAGCAAAATTCTGACTTCTTGAAAACGTGCTGGTTACCTGCTAACTGTGAGGAATAGAGGACTGTCTGGTGGGGTTACACCTCAACTTATGTGTAGTCCAGGTTAGCAAAATGAAATCGCTTTTCTAATTCCTTGACATTTTTTGACAGGTGAGAAGTTGATGGAAACTTGAAAAATCAAATGGTAACTTACCTAGAGCACACCTTTCTGTATCACATGAAAGGAGCCGGGCAATTAGCTGGAAGCAAATATTAATACCTATTTTTCCACTAATTTGTAGACAAAGTAGTATGTATCAGAATTGATTCTGTCAGCTACACTGTCAGCGTTGAAGTCATTTGACTGCAGGACATGCTTTCAGTGCCTTCAGAGACTTACAAAGCGGTTTATTGCATTCTCAGAAATTGCCAAGGAGACAACAGATTTTTCTCTCCTTGGCTGCATTTTTTCCATTGTTCTACCGTGTCATTGGGTAGAGAGGGAAACACTGCTTTTCGAACAAGGTCTGCTTTATCAATTGTTGTGTTATTGGCAGTGTAGGAAGCCTCTGTCCTACTCGGATACATCACAGGAGTAGCCTGGCTTGCCTGAACTTTTTCAATTTAAAAAAACAAACCAAACAACAAACACAATGAAACACAAAATTGCAAACCCAGCAACACCATGGATTTCTTTGGGCCGAAGCTAACCTCGTGGAGCACTGCTATGCTGTCATGAGGAGGTTAAACTTTTCTTCTGAGTTTGATCTAGTATTTTCCCTTTCTCATATGACATAATGAGCACTTTTTGGTTTAGAGTTGCCATGGTATGTTGTCAAGCCTGGGGAATGGGGTAGATTCTTGCAGGATCATCTAATTCAAGTAAATGCTTAAAGATGCTTAAAGAAAATTGCTTATGTGGATTCAGTCTTTTTTTCCCCTTCCTTCTGGATTTCCCTTCCATTTATACACTTTTCTTTCATCTGCAGATCAGAGAAAGAAAGTGGTGCCACTGAAAAGAGGGGCATGTCAAACTCCTTAGAATCAAAAATAAGCCTTTTTTTTCTTCCTTCTCTTAGACTCCTTAGTTTTAGTTGATCTGTCTTCTTGCTACTCCTTTGGGTTATCACGTGCTGTTGGTCTGATCCAGTCTGTCCACTCAACACTGGTAATATAGCCCTAACTGAAAGTGTCACCAACAGGTACTTTTGACCCTTAATTGGAGTTTGTTACTAAAGTGGATTTACATTATGCTGAACTTGGGTTATTTGCCAGAGAGATTTCTTAAAAACTTTCAAGGAAAATGAGTGAGCTAGTGAAGGTCTTTGATCTCTCCTCTACAGAAGCTAACTGATGTTTCAGTTGCTCATAATTAATTTCATCCTTCAAATTAATTTTCAAAAGCTTTAGATATTTCCAGTGAAGTAGTAGTTTATAGCTCTGGTCTTTCTTGCAGGCATTGGGCTTAATTGTAGCTTTGGGAACTTGTGTTTCTAATAGAGGGCAGCAAACTGCCAGTGGGTGGAAGAGTCAGCTGGTTCGCTAACAGCATTACATTCTCCTTCTCGTCTGCTGTTACCTGTTTAATGCCCCTGTCTCCTCCTGACTTCATTGAGCTGTTTGCTCTTTTCTCCTCATGTCAACTCACAACAATACTGTGTAGCTTATCACAGCATTTATGCAGGTACATGTTTAAGGAACTCTTGCTTAAAAAGGAATTTGTTTTGTTTGTACAGCCTTCGCTGATTCAGTTCTTAGATAAGTGGCTTCAAACACTTGTGCAGAATGATGAATGACAAGAGCCTTGGGCTCATGTAGCTTTGAGACTATTAGTACTATGCTACAAGCCGGCAGTTTATTCCTTTAGAGCCTTACAGCGAAGATCCTCTTTTGCAGGAAAGCCCAGAGATGTCAAACTTCACGGAACTAGAAATTACTGTTTAACTGAACTTTTATGCAGGTGCTTATAAAATCCAAAGATTTAATCCTAGGATCGTATTTTAAATAACAAGAGGAAATGAGTTTTAAAAGCTATCCTGTTACATTATTCTCATGCTAACTCTCCTGCCTGTCTTGAGTCGGCATCTCAGGATGCTGGGCAAAGTTATTCAGTGTTTTTTTGCCGTCCCTGAGGAGATTTGTTTTCATGATCTTTGGCCCTACCTATCTAAACTGCTGAACTGTGTTCTTTGTTTAGTGTATCTCTGTATGTGTGCACTGTAGATGAGTTGCTTGGATTACTTACAATCAATTAAATTTATCATAAAGAAAAGCCTGGTAGGAACCTGTTTTAGACCAAACCTCTTGCAATAGTGGACTAATAAGTCGGTACTTGTTTAACTAATGCTTAAAAGTAATTTTGTTACAATATCTACTGTTTTTTTCAATTAAATAGTTCTGTGAGACAAAATAGTTGATTGCTTTTGTATTTCCTGTGAGGCTTCTCCACCTTTGAAAGATCTGTTGAAAAGCCTGGAAATGTTCCATATTGTATTTATATTAAGAAAATATTAATGTGATGGAAAGGACTTTTACCCTTAGATGACCTGGACCTGCAGGTTCACTTGCACTGAAATCACTTGGAACTCTAATTTTGAACAGTGTTTAGTGGAAGAAGAATGAGAAAGGGGAAGATTTGTTTTGCCTATTGTAATGCCATGAATCTCTTGCACTAGTGATGGACCAGAAAGGCCTTTACACATAGTGTCGTCTTCTCATCCTCTTCTGCTGCTGGGCTGCTTCAAAATGACAGCAGTGAAGTTGCCCTTTATATTTTCCCAGTTTTCATAACTTCCACTTCTGTTGAAAGTAAAAACATTGAAAGATTGTATTTACTTCTAGAAGAAGTGAGAGGTGGAAAGAACTCTGACAGTTGTCCTGAGGCAGCAGAAAAAACTAATAATGAAAGATACAGTTCAATGTCTGTAAAATATCTAGTCTAAAATGAATGCATCGCTCTGTCCTTCTTGGAGATACGCCGGTTAACAAGCTGGTGAGTATTGTGGATGGTATCCAGTGTGTAAGCATACTACGTATTACTGCAGTGTGAACAATTTAATATTAGTGTTATCTCTTAGACATCATTTACATCTACAGTAAATAATGAACTTGGGAGGAAAAAGAGACAAAATATCTCAAGTGATTTACTTATTTTCCTTTCCTTTATATAAAATGCATAAAATGTGTTGACACAGATTGACCCAGAACTTTGCAAGTTGCTTAAGGACACCATCTCTTTTCTCAGAAGAACTTCAAATGCTACTTAAGCAGATGGAAAAGACAATGATTTAGGTGTAACAATGCAGCAGGACAGAGGTTGCAGGGAGATAGACGTTACTGGAATTTAGGATTACTTGTATATTGCTTTATGGAACACTTCTGGATTTCTTCCTCTCTCCAAACTAGCAAACTAGAAATCATTTATTGGATTGTATTTCAATATGCAGTATTTGCTTTATGTACATCATCAGATAATAGTAAAAGAGAAGGCAGGCTCATCTTCAAAACCAGCACTTTAACGTTAGAAACAAAGCTATCTAGAGCTGTCTGAGAGTAATGTGTGCTCAGTATAATCAGACAATAAAAAATATGAGCTTGAGGTCTAATTCTTCAGCCTTTATGGCTTGCACTTAATAATTTATCTATATTTTCTTGGTCATTGCTAGTCTGTAGAGCAAAAAAAGGAAGGAGTAATCATGTAGGTAAACTGAGAGCAGATGGGGGATTTTTTAAGCTTTATGATGCACCAAATTGTTATGATGATAAAACACAAGCAGACATTAGATGACATACTTGGAGTGTTACATGCAAGGGGAAGGCTGGATTTTGGTAGGAGCTGAGTGAACCTCTGTTCTACTCAGAGGATAGGTTGTTTGCAGATAGCGGTCTGCAGCTCCAGCCTCGGATGGCTGATGATGCATATAATTTAGAAAGTGTGGAGTCTGAAATATTTATACCTCCCTGGACTGCCTTGTTGCATGTGTACATGGAAACAGCAAGGTTAGGCTGAGAAGCTGGCCAAACTACAGATGTGTGTTAGCTGAAACTCTTAATTTTTACACACTGCTGCTCTAATATCCTTGAAATAAGAATGCAGAAGAAGATGTTTTTAACATTTTAGGGAAATTCCTTTTATATGTACAAGATTGTATTTGGGTTGTTCAATACGTATTGTATGTCTGTTAGATGTCTGGTACTCCAACTTTTTTTCCTAAAGTAATGAATAGGATTATGTCATTAACACAGTCTACTGTTGAGAAGCAGTGAATGATGATTTCCACTTCTTCAACCATGCAAATTAAAGCAAGACCACATCACATAAAACATGAAAATTCTAGTTTTAAAAAAGCTACTTCACAATTTTTGGTAGTGTGTAATTTTTTGCATTTTGGTAAAGATGTGAATTGTGATGTTTTTGAGGAATAAAGGGGAAAAAACCCTGCAATAGGTTAAAAAAAAACAACAACGTAAAATAGATTTATTGTGAATTAAATATGTAGAATTAGATAGGATTTGTAGAGGAGAGAAGCCATAGTGCTAACGAGGAGTAGCAGGGTTGTGCCTGCGTGCATGAGAAAACCCTACCTTGGGTACATGTCTTTGCTGCAATGACTATTAAAATAGTTGCAGTATTTTATAGATTTCTTTCTTTAATTTAAAGATGAGCTCAGTTTTGCCCTCATCCCCTGTTTTGATTTCTTTACTGCTTCAGCAGCTTTGGAGTACCTGTGTCTCTTATGGTTGTATGTGGCACGTGCTCTCTTTGGAGATAAGATTTTCTCAACATTTTTGCTGGGAAACTAGCCCTGCCGTAAGAGAGTTGTTCTCTTACCACCCTTAAGTGTGACTTAGTGGTTAACTACAGTTTTGTTACAGAACCATTAAATATTGCTGCTTGATTTGAAAGGATACTATTTCAAGGTTGGTAGTCCCTGGTTTTGTTAGACTTCTCTTCACAGCTGTGGGTTTCTGCTGTGATCCTTTAGTGCTGTTTGTGCAAGCAGTGCCCTTTCATGTGCAGAGTTGCTCAAATAGGCCTTTTTTGTGACAACACAATTTCAATAGAATTTCACTTGAAAGTTGTACTAATACTCTTCTGTATGTAGTGAGTTAACATAGAAAGTTTCTGTCATGTATTCTCTGTCCCTATGAAGTGCTGGGGTCTGAACCCCAAGCCCTGAAGTGAACTTGACACCTGGGTGAATTTCACAACCAGGTAAAAGGGCTAAGGCTGCCCAGGTGCCTCCTGTTGTCATCAAGGGCAAGAGGGGCTTGGCCTCTGTGTTTGCCACCAAGAAGATCTTTTAGCTCCGCTGCTGGCTGCAACCCAGTAGGCGTTGAGTGGTGGGGACACATGCCATACCAGACCTTAATGTGAGGCATGGGCCCCCTCGGTTGTAAGAGGGCCATCCAGGAGGGGAGGCCAGGCCAAGCACACCCTGAAATGATGAGAAACAGCTGCCAATTAGGTGGTGATTAGAGGGTGGAGATAAAAGGCTGATAGAGCTTCTTATTGGGATCTGCTGTTGGGAGCTGCTGCTGCTGGGAGCTGCTGCTGCTGGAGAGGTTTGTGAGTAGTTTTGTGGAGTCAAGGATAATGAATTGGGTAATGTATCTTTCTGATATTTGTTGGATTGGTTTGTGCCTGGCTATGTTGGGATATGGGGCATGGTTGATAACTCCTTATGTTATTGTGTTTTTGGCCCAGTGTGCCTTTTCTTCTGTTGTCACCTACAGTGAGTGGGTTTATTGCTGCTTTTATTCCCCCTGTGATCAGCCATGCTATATCATTTATGTGATCTGTTGAAATAGATAATAAAACCTGCATGAGTTTCATTGCATGCTTTCTGCTGATGGCTGCCTCCTTTTTGTTGGGCCATGTAGTTAGCAAAACACCCTACTCACATCCTCCTTCGTCTTTTAGGTGCAATATTTTGACAGTGTTCTTCCCCTCCCTCACTAGTTGGTAAAACACTTTTTTTGTTTATTTTATAATAATTTTAAAGATGATGTAATATATTTATAGCTATGTTCTGAAAAAAAATTCGTGTCTCGTATTTTATAAGTATTGGAGAAAAAAAATCAACCTCTTGGGGATTTGGGATCATGAGTCTTGTTTTTCTGAAATAACATGAAATGTGGATCTGTATTTTTTTCATTGTCGTGTAAATGCCAGTGGTGCTTTGCTGTTTTCTGCAGACTTCATTTGTGTTTTGAGGGTTAAATAACTCCTATTTTTTCTTGATCCATCACTGTAACCACAGTAACCATTTTAACTGTGTTTGATTTAGTCCCAGGAGGCAAGCAAAAAAATTAATATTTAGAGCAATTCATAGGTAAAGTGAAGTTATCTCTTCATCCCAGAGGATTCAAGAAATGAATTAATTAACTATTGTTGGCTTCAAAATCGGTGTAGTATTGACAGGTTAAAAGTTTTGTTGTGTTTTCAGCTTTCTAACTAACTCTCTGCTTCAGTTTAAGAAGTAGACCGAGAAAAACATAATAATCTAGCACTCCTTGAAGCTACTGTTGTAAAAATCCCAAACAAACCAAAACAAAGACCCAGAAAACCTCGAAATCCAAAATCAAATCAGTAGTCCCCTTGCCCATTCCAAACCCAACAAAACCCAAACAAAACACTTCCAGTATCTTCCCCTGCCACAAACCTCGAGTTCTTTTGGCCTTGATTTGGTTGCATTGCTGGAGGTGTGAGAAGCCAAAAAGATCATAATAGCCAGCAAACAGGTAAATGTAGCTTCACTGCAGTTACAATTACCTCTTAAACATTCTGAACGTTGACATATAGCACATATTTGAGCTCTTACATGTGTTTAAAACATCATTTTGTTAGTTTTATAGCCTGAATGCATTTTAAAAAAATCTTCACCTTCTTCAATGTTTTCCACAACACTTCTCCATTTTCTTCCTAAGCAAATGCCAACTTATATCTGGAAGTGATTAATTATAACTACCTTTCTGTATTCTTCCTTGTGTTGCGCAGTGAAGAGCAAAATAAAGAAAAATGTAAGAAAGAAGGAGAAAATCAAAATGCCGACATGAGAGCAGCAATTCAGAGCGGTACAAGTGCATTGTATTTTGTTTTAGTGTGTTAGGTCTTTTCACAGCTACTGTCCCATACTTTGATCTGCTGCTACAGTTTGATTTCTACCCAGTCTAGCAGTTTGTGCTAAGTGCTCAGCACAATACAAATACTGCTTTCGTTTGACGTCTCTTCAGGGAGCATTCAGGGAGGCTGATGCAAAATCTCACGCGCCATGAAGTTATCAGAGAGGAAAGGTGGGAGAATAAGGAACTAACTACAAAGTGTGATCACCCTACCTGCTGGTGCCATGCTGGGAACTCTGCCAGGCTGGCCACTGCTTTGCCTAGCTGGGGAACCCATAGCTTTGGGGTTGCTCTCCTGCCAGAACGCAAAGATACAACCCAAAGTCACAGTTTCATCTGAAAATCTAAAGCTGTTTCGTTTGCTTGCTTCAGTAGGTAATGAGTGTATAGGGGGATTCTGTGCTTTACTAGGAACTTGGTCTTAGCCTAATTAATCATTTAAAGGTTGTCAGCGCACTGTGGTGGAGCTTATTATTAGAGAGTGCTTGTATTTCAGAGAGCTGTGACCCTTTCATGAGTAGCTGTAGAAACCTCAGCAACAGTAGTTATTAACTTAAATTATGGAGTTCATACTTTTCAAGAATATTGACCAGTCAATGGCTAATAATTTTGGTGCCTAAAACGATGAAGAAAGATTGTAAAACTAGAATTCTGGTTGTTTAACTTTGAATTACAATGTGATAAACTATTAGTTTTCACAAGGTCTCTCCAGTATTTTTAAAGAATTATAGAATACTTCTTGGAGCTAGTAGACAACACTAAAAAAACCCCAGCCAAACCCTTGCATACAAAACATTTTATATTCATGCCCTTTCTACCAGATTCACAGTTTAAGAGTGAAATTTGCTGACATAGCAAAGAAAATGTCTTCCAAGTTTTTGTTTTATTTTATTTCTAATATATATTATTTCTTTAATATTAGGCTTGTCTCACAGTGGTAAATGAGGTACTGAAAAGATTGTGTCTTGATTTACAGAACAGCGTTAGGTGCAAGTGTCTCTGAAATAGAAAAGGAAGAAATGTCAAATGTGAGTGTTGATGTGGAACATAAAGGCCTGTACGTATAGCAGGTTTGAAAATGGGAATTGAGTATTTGTACAGCTAATAAGATAATTGAGTTGATAGCAACCTATGTTTTGGAAGAGAAAATTAAATCCTTCATGACTTAAGTTGCTTTTATAATTTTTTTTAAGAGTAGAGGGAAAACCGATTTGAGGAGTGAGAGTATTCAAAGATCCTCCTACCATTTCATGATACATATGGCACAGACAAGGGTGCGGAGATAGGTTATTGGAATATATCAATAGAGCAAATGTGATACGGTAATTCCAATGTTTTCTGTGTTGCTAGAGCTGTGAAATTCAGAGGAGAGTGTACCATAATGTATTAATAAGAAATAAAGATGGTGCTCCAATGTGCTAGGATGGATTTTGCCCTAGTTGAGAGAAAGAGAAGTCGTTTTGGCAGTGGTGCTGTTTTTAAAGAAATATATTGCACGCCATTGTGCTCTGGACCAGATCTATAGGCTTGAGCGAGACCATCCTCTGTGTTTGTGAGTAATTGGGATACAGAGAGCAAGCCTGTGGGTAGAAATGAAACTTGTTTTGATGGCAGGATCAAAATGTTGAAATCAGCCAGTGGGAAGAAACGCCTCTGTTAACTTGGCATGAATGTTGTCCCGCTTTTGAGTCATTGAGCTGTTCAAATAATTACTGCTGTCTTCCCCCCTGCTTCTCTCTGTACTCTATATTACAATGCAGGTTGTTCAGTCTGCAGGTATTTTTCAGGTGAGATACCTCTGACTTACTGAGACAGGACTGTCTGCTGACAAAGCAGCCCCTTAGCTGGTGTGTGTCTGATGTACAGTCTCCAGGGTACTTTCATACAAATAATGTTGTATGAAATGGTTACATTCTTGAACTAATTTTGGGGAAGACAAACTTAATTCTTATGCGTGTATTAACCTCATGGGTGATGTTTTAATAACTGGAAGCTGTAGAAATGTCTGATGAAATGTTGAGTTGACCAAAGTTTGCAGGTAGTATTTTTTGTCACTCTGGCAGCATTTTAAGGGGAATCTATCAGAACTCTGGCTCTGGAAAGCTGTGGTTTTGTTACAATGGAAACGAGAATAGTGAAGGTGCTTAAATGACATAAATGTTTATGTGGAGGGGGCTGGTAGAGCAGTTTCCCAAACCTCACTCTGCTGTGCCCAGTTCTTGGGTTCATTTTCAGTTCAGCAGCCTTTTGTGGCTTCTTGTGTAGCCCCAAATACTCTGGAGTCCTACTGGTGCCAAAGAAAAGTTTTTATGCATTCTCTGAGGTCTGTTTGTGTATGTTCTACCTGCTTTCCTGGGGAGGGCTCAGCCTCTGATTGTATTGTGGGAAAGACTCTGAGGGGGCAGGAGGAGAGGGAAGGAAGGAAGCTTTTATCAGCTGCCTGCCCTCCCCTATGTTCTTCATAGCTCAGCCACAGCTGAGTATGCTCAGAGGCTCTCGAAAACAAAATGCAGTATCCAGGAGAGACTGTCTGGAAGCCTTTTATCCTGCTGACCTGTCATACCCTTCTGGAAAATGACACAATAATTGCAAATCTCTAGGTATTATCTATCATAATGTGCATGGCTGTGTTTTTTGTGTGTGAACTTGTGAAATCATTTGACTCATTTCTTATGTACCTTTCAACTGTTGAATCTGCCCTCCTTATGAAAATACATGTATTCTAACCACCAAGCTACAACATTGCTGCTTATTTTTCTAATTTTTATGTCTTTCAGTCCTTCTGGGGTTGGAGGTTGCATTTAGTTGATTAGCACTTGTGTGTGTCCGTTAAATGTTGTACAGCATTGAGGCATTGGACTGTCATTAGAATTGTTCAAAGATTTATTATGTTATGGCTCTCCATAAAACTTGCCTTTAAAACAAACAACAACAAGCAGCAACCATTTATCTTCTCTTTGTTACGGTATATGCTGTGCTCTCAGTTCAGCCTTTGGATCATCAGCTTAACTGACAATACGTTCATATGCTTACTTCTAAAAACTTGAATCCACGACATATTGGGCGTAGAATGTTGGTGATAAATATATTTTCCTATGAGTATACTTTCTAAATAACAGAAAGAAGACATTACAAGTTTTGGTGCTCACCCTTTGTGAGTCTCTTGGAGAGGTGCACTGAGGAGCAGGAACAAAACCCTGCCTTATGCAGACGCTTGTGCGGCTCTGGGGAAATGAATGGTGCAGGAACAAGAACTGGCTTTGTTGAATTGAAGTAGACACACTGGTTATTCATCTCACTGGTTAGTTCTTTGCAGTGGTGTAGGAATGGAATAACTATGTCTTAAGCTTTTTTAAAGTAAAACTTTAGGTATTGAGGTAAGTCTTAAATCCTGTCCTCTGAAGACTACAATATAAATCTATGAAACTTGATGGGTTTTTTATGTGCTGGTTTTTTTTTCTGAAGAGATATTGAGGGGGCAGTTACTGTATTTACGTGATCAGTTATCTTCAGAATAATTTCACCAGTGACTTCATTAATCCTATTCAAAATGAGGTGGTGAGAGGAGAAAAACAAAAAAAACCTATCACTAAAGAATAATTAGCGGAATGAAATTGAGTTAGTAGGTGTGACATGCAATTATTTTCTGCCCTGGAGATAAATATCAAGTGAAGGTTGGATTTTACAGCTTTAGTGTAGCGCCTCTGCTGCTTCTGAATCACGTGAAGTGAGAGGTATCCATGTTGTGTGAAGAAGAAAGATCATGTCTCTGACAATTGTGGCTAACACAGTTTGGTTCAGGAGTGGGTTAGCTACTTGTGGTTGCTGCTTTCATGAGAACTTTTCTTAATAAAAATTACTGCTTTCTAGATTCCTAAATAGCACGTATAATTTTGATAGTCTTCCTGCTCTAGAGATGGAAACCATTCTGGGGTGGTGGTTAGTGCAGAAGGTGAATGCTGTGCTGCAGAGCTTTTGGAAAGACTTGTGTGTTCCAACATGACATTCTTGAGGGCTAAGACCGAAGCACAGGATTCCCACACACCCAAGAATTTCTTCTAGCCTTTCCTACTAAGAAGGCAGCTTTAAGTAGTTGCCCTGTCAGTTGTGACTGATTCAGCTGAGATGGCTGTGTGATAACTGGATTCCCTGATCCGTAATTATGGACTGTACCAGATTAGTCATGTGCAATAGGCCTTATCCCGTGAACTGCAATCAAATGCAGTCTTCTGCAGTGCCTTAGGATGTGTAGACATGATTTCATCTGTGACATGAGAGCTTCTCTTTCCCCTTCATTAAAAAACAGAGGAGAAAACATTGCATTTTAAAACCCTGGTGTGCTTTACTTGAACATTGTTTGGAAATATTGTGTCGCTGCCTCGAGTTCATGGTAGTGTTGTTCTCATTTCACTACTACCTTGGGATTTATTTCATATATTTAGTTTTTGCTAGGAAATTGCCTAGATTATTTTGTTTTCATGAGACTACAGTTATAATTTTTTCCTTTCTTATTGGTTACTTAGTGCAGTCCAATTAATTCTCAGACTTTTGATAAAATAAACTCATGGTCTATTAAGAAAAACTCAACTGTTTAAATAGCTAACTGTCAAAACCAATCACAAATACCTTTATGTCCATGAAAGTTTATGGAAAACTAAGTATTGTTGGAGAAAAATGTCATTACTAAACAGATACAGAACTGGGTTAGAAGTTCTATATAGATTGTATAGTTATCTGTTGGAAATAAATAAAAAACACTGTTAAGAAATTTTTATATCGTGTGAAATTTGCCTATTTCTCACAAGCTAGTTCCTTTTCCACTCCATATTTTTAAGTTGTTGAATGTAACTATTTTTAACTATGTTGAATTTAACATTTTCCCCATGTACTATTTTTCTTTGAACTTCTACTGTATCTAACTTATGTAGCTAGCACTTCTTTGGATGAAAAAGTGGTTTATTGATGTGTTTGTATAGCTGTAAGAATTTAATGATACTGATAAGATGCAGAAGTCGTTATGTAGATTTCTTAATGTAGTCCTGTTACTCCTTCTAGTAAAGTACTTCATTGCTCAGACTCTGTCCTCAAATTGTGTGCTATTAATTGCAGACGTGTGATGCAGACAAGTGTTTTTTTGAGTGTGAGTGGAGATAATGAAACTTAATTCACTTGGTTTGGAGTGTAGCACAGATATTCAGATCTGAACAATAAAGAGGCTTTATTCCAAGTACTGTAGGGGTGAAGAGGCACTGGTAAGATGTTGAGAAAGCTGACATCCTTCATTTGAAGGAGGAAAGCTTCTAGGTTAATATGGAAAAAACCTCACACAAGCAGTTTTGACAATGTAATGTATAGATGCTTTAATGAAATTTAAGGGGATGGATTTCATATTTGGTTGGTTTGGGTGCAATTTTCAGTTCTTATAGCTGTCATTTTCCATATTCGGGTCATTAGTTTTGCTAGTAGCTTTCTTAGCTGGCTGTTTATTTCTTGGAAATAAACTGAAGTTTAAAGAAGTAATTCTGTAGGACTTCAACAAATGTAAATGAAGCAATGGTCCATGCTTCCTGTTACTGAGCTGTTACTCTACCTAGAACTAATGCAAGCAACCTGATGTTAATGATGTCTTGGAATATTTTTTCAGGCTTCTTTAGAATAGGCACGTGGAGTGTGGGAAACTTAAGAAATGTTCATTGTTGTGCAGGAAATGAGGTTGCTAAACACTTACTTGCGAAAATGAAATTCTGTGCCTGTTTGAAAACTGTGTAATAAAACTGTTCTGTAGTGTATACATTTTTGTATGTAGAATTGACATGTAGGTGAGAATTGACTTTTTTTACTTATTGGGAGGGGATAAAGGACGGTTACTTTTTCTCCTCACTGTAAAATATTGTGGCTAATTGCATGCGGTTGAATTTTTTTGTAACAGGATGCATGGCAAACAGGTGTGTTACAGGTACCTCTAGGGACAGTGGAATTCCCTCTGGTCAGAATAGGTGTGTATATTAGCTTGGGAATATTATATTGGGTATATTAGCTGTCCATTTGACAAATCATGTAGTTTAGTTTTTAAAGCTTATTTGTAGCTTCATACTGTCTTTGAATATATTCTTTTTCTATAGTGTGTTTAAGGTGCTCCTTTAACATCACTTGAAATCTGTAAATATTCACAAAGATTTTTGTTTAGGTAATTTCACTGTACTGCTCTTAAATTTTAAGAGAAAAGTCAACATTACCTATAGTTCTGTCATGTTAGAATTATTATTTTTTTTTCTTCTTCCCTAAGGATTAAATTTTCATACATCCTTACAGAATTTTGGAGGAGTCTGCCAAAATCTGAACTTTTAGTGCACCATTCTTTGGCTTCTCACTATGATTGGTTATTGAAACACAAGTAGCTATTAAGATTGATCTTAGAGGTACCTGCTTTAGTAGAGGAAAGGACAGTGCTTTCCTGTGGGAAATGAGTTTGTAAAATCAGTTTAAAGGAAAAAAATGTCTATCTTCAAACTATGTTCTTTTGTGTTAGCAGTCACCAGGCTCTCCTTCCTGACCTTGTTCAATGTTAACAGGCTATATCTTCTGTAATGAAAATATCTGTATTGGAGGTGCCGATTTCCAGGTGCCTGCTGTTCTTGCCCAGTGGCTCCTATGGTGCTGTGATCACAATATGAAAAGAAATCAGTTGGAATTCAATCACTCCCAAACTTTAGCATGGGAAGGGGTTGTAGAAATTGAGATATATTAAATGCCAGACACAGTTTATTTTATGTGATCTATGGATGTCATTGAAAATAATTTTTCTGGGTTTTTTTTATCTGATGCCTTTGGATATTGATTTGAGATTTTTTTGGTTGTACCATTACAGAGAGAGTATTCAGTTTGTACTTTATTCTCCTATTAATACATTTATTTTATTTTTACGTGGTTAGAGTTGCCTTTGTAGTTCTTCTCTAAAGTTGCAACTTGTTTGCCTGTTTGTAGTAAGATCAGTGAGTATCAGGTTATGGCTGCGTTTATCTGACAGCATGTGAGAAGCTGGTGCTGCTCATTGCCAGCGGTTGAGGGCTCCGCTAAGTTTCTTCTTACTGCTCCTCGACGTGTACGGTCTCTCCTCTAAAGCCATTCATCTCTTGCCATGCCTCTGTACCTGCGGAGCAGGACTAACGTGTGCTTTTCTGGATCGGAGCATATGCTGAGGAGTTTACAAAGGTGGGTATGAAAAGGATACTGCTTTTCAAAAAACAGGCTGGTTTTGTGCCTTTTTTTCTGACCGTTACACACTACACACTCTAGTTTCCTGGGAGTGCAATACTGAAGATCCTGGTTGGTTGATATCCTGTGGATGTCTGAGATAGCAAGGATATGATGTATTTTATGTGAGCACCTCCTGTCAGAAGAGTAGCTGGCAAGTCTACGTAACTGTCTTCCCTATTACTGATGTGTAATTTCATCAGTCTGTACATTTTCCAGTTCAACATCTTGTTCATGGGTTCGTGTGTATCTCATGTTAGTAACAAAAGCTTCTTGAAGCAGTATTTTTAAGTGTTCTCAAATTGGAAGGCCAGATAGTGTGTTATCTACTTAGGCCAGCAGCATGGTATCTCGACTTCACAGTTTGAACTTTTTTTGTCAGAGGAATTGGTAGATTTTTGCACCCCCACCAAATTTATTATTGTGGTGCAGGACTATTTTTTTTTTTTAAAGCCCATTACAGATTTTCTTCAATAATTGAAGTCATCTCAGAATGATACTACCTCAAGAATAATGGTGGAAAAATAGAGTGAGGGAAAGACAGTAAAATAATATCCCTTTTGTTGTTATGTGTTAGGAAAGCTTTGCAATCTGTCTGTATCTCGTGCATACCTTCCTCGTGTGTGGGATTGAAGTGTAGGGAGAATACAAAGGTAGTAAGTTTTCAGAACCCCAGTGAACTTTCTTAGGTTACAAGCTGTTTCTCTTTCTTCTACTGACAAGTAGCCTGATGCTTTACCAGTTATACTTTTCCCTTCCCCTGCTGCCCCACTCCTTCTAGATCAGAGTTGACACTTGTACTGAATTAAATGCTTCAGTGAAGAGCATGAGTTTAAGACTCAGTGAGTGATAAAACTTGATTTAGAAAGATCGGTGCTGCACAGGACGCAGTTGGGTTGGAGTGCTGGTGGGCGAGTCCTTCGCTTGTTATATGAGACAGTAAATAAGATTAAATAGTGGACATTTTGCTGAGATCCCTCCTCTAGGTCTGTGTCATGTTCATTACTTGAAAAGGTTTCTTCTGCTTTTCAACTGTATGTTAAATAGATCAGTTTCCAACTAATTGCGTTGAGACTTGTTACATGTGTGTCGAGGCTGGCAAGGCAAAAGTAAACCCTGAGCTCAAAATGTGTCACTTGTGCTTTCAAAAGAAATGAAAGGTCAAGAAATCATTTCTATTAAACTTAGCTGTATTTCTGAATGTACCTTGTATATTTTACTGAAGTGATTACATGAATTTTTTTGATTAATTCAGTACACGTGCTGTGGAACAGACAACTATAAAATGTAGTCCAAAGCTGAACTGTGAAGTGCTATTTGGGTGAGATGAAGCATGCGCTGCGTGTTTGTTAGTGGCTTCAAAACTCACTCAACAACTTCCTCGAGTTCTGAACCTCAGTCTTTATCCCTCCAGTTATGTTTGCACAGCATTGAGCATGAGTTAAGCCATGCTTTTTTCAGTGAGAGTACCCTTGGGCCTGCAGGTCTTATCGCTCCTGAATTCATTACTTTGTTTTAGTTTTTGCTCGTTAGATTTCACTCTGCTTCTGCTTGGAAGACTTGTATTCAGAATTGCATATTTTTAATATGGATGATTTAAAGATCTGATAGGAATACTTCTTACCTTGAGAAATTTAAGTGGGTTTAATATTACTGCTGTAGCTGCAGGATGCTACTAATAGTACCAGCAGTGTCAATGTGCATGTGCAATTTTTATCTGCCAGTCAGTGGTAGTATTATGGTTAGTCTCAGTAATGTGGCTCTACTTGTGAATTTTCCCATGTTGTTGGTATGAATACTTAGGAGAAGTGATTTAGTGATTTTTGATGATTTTGGATGGGTTTTTGTGTTTGTTGGTTTTTTAATGTGCTCTTTTTTTTATTTTACTTTTAAGAGACTAACTTGGAATTAATACTTTCATACAAATATATTTCTGAAGATACTGCATGAATATGAAGCCAGGTTTCCGTAGGTGGACTGTTAATTTTCTAGTAGATCTAAGGGAATATGTTTAACTGTGGCTTGTTTGCTGTACTAGAATTGCTTGGAATTTACCTGTGTGATGCCACCTGACTTCAGATGGGCAGTCCTCTCTTGCTTTTCAAAGGCTGCCAGACTAAAGTAAAAGGACCAGCCTTAGATTTACTTTGTCAGCTTCAGTCTATTCAGAGAGTTAGAAAGCTGTACAGAGAACCTTATTGCCACTTAAATTTCTTTGATTTTAGTGGAGTGACATTAATAATAAAATAGAGTAATTTCAGAAATTAACTTCCTAATTTTCTAAAGTTGTAAGGAATAATGCATAAACTGTAGTGAGTTATATGGAATTTAAATCAGTGAAGTAATATAATTTAAGATGCTGCTACATTTCCAGAAGTCATGATAATTTCATAGGAAATTTAATATCTGAATAACTCACTGTGAAGACTGAAAATACTAAGAAATTATTACTTCAAAAAGTTTTACGGTATGTTTTGAGGGTTGCTGAGAGGTTCCTTGCCATGAGCATCATAATTCAGAAATGTAAATAATGGAGCATTTATTTTTCCTGTGGCCTTTTAATCTTAGTCTCTAGAGTTATAAAACAGGAGTCAGAACCTCTGGGTGGCTACTTAATTTTTAAATGTGTTGACAATGCCAGCAGAGAGAGAAGAGGCCTGAAAGTTTGTATCTATCTGATTTATATACTATGGAATTAAAAGTAGACCTAGTTATTTAGCCATTTTCCCTTGAAAAACAACCCAAAGTGATATTCTTCTAAACAGACAGAATTGAATTAGAATGCTTAAGAAAGTGCAGTTTATTGACAACTTGCATAGAAAGTTATTTTTAATTGTATGATGGATTGCTGATGGAAGGTTTAAAAACCAAAAAAAATTTAAAAAAAAAAAAAAAGGCCAGCTAACAAACTCAAGATCGGGTGAAGAATGCAATGTTAAGGGCTACTTTTTTGCTCTTGCTATTAATTCATTTAATATGAGAGAGAGTATGCTACTCACTGAACAAAACCTAGATTTGAAAAAAATGTGGGTGTTTTTTCTTGTTGTATCTGTGAGGATAGCAGAGCCACATGATACTGGGATTTATCTGGGTATCTTAGCAGTGCTGTGTAGAGGCTACTTGATTTGATGCTACTTTTAGTTCTAGGCTCTCCCAAAAGAAAAATAAGCAAAAATCCCAGGATAAGCCTGTGATGTTCTTGTGTGGAGAAAAACCTACCATGCTAGAGCAATAGAAATGTCATAAAATAAGATAGTGATCATACATTAGAAGCTTGAGTGTAAGAGTGATCAAGACACTTCCCAGTTGTAGGCATTGTTGTTATTGTTTTACACATGGTAAGATGAGACCATATTAATGATCTGTGTAAAATAGGACATGATGTGAAATGATTAAAGCTTAGTTACGTGTCGTGACTTTCTGGCTGTTTCAGTGCTCTTGCCTCCGGCTAAGTTCTGAACTGTGTACAATAGATACTCTTTAGGATGTCCAGCAGTAGTGAAGTTTGAAGCTATGAAAAGATACTTATTGATCGAAGCTTTCATTGGCATGAGTTTTAGGTTAGTAGATAGAAATTGCTCTTTTTGCTGCGACAAGCAAATACTTAAAAAAGAAAAATTAATAAACAATAAATTTGGGCAGATCTAAAAGGAACTGTAAATTACAGAATTCCTTCTAATATTATTGGTTCAATATTAATTATATAGTTGGTTAAAGAGAACAATATTCTCATATAGGATTTTGTTTTCAAGATTGGTGGTGACTCAGAACAGTGGGGAGTGTGTATATGCGTGTGGCTATGGAGGAGTTTCTTTACTATTAGTTCAGTGTGAAAGCAGACGGCAGGCTGGCTCAGGGACAGCTGGCGTAGCGTGGTCCCTTGGGACTGCAGATAGTAAGTCCTGGTTCCTTGGCTCAAGAGCAGTTCATTCAGCAGGACGTCCCTACACGGCACATGCTGAAGGTCTGAGCTGTTGCATTGCCTTGGAAGCAAATTGGGTTAAAAAGGGGAGGCAGGTTTTTGAGCATCATTACAGTTTTTCTAATCTACCTGTAGTTTTGTTTTTAGCCTGCTATAATCAACCTGCAGCTTCTAAAAAGTCTTGTGTATAATTCAGATCTACTCAGCACAAAATCAGAAGTGCAGTTCAGTGCTAAATGAATTTAAAGATGCAACTTGAAAACTGCAGTCTTGTTTCTTCTAACTCAGTGCAACATGATGCTCTGGTGCTAGTGAGACAAGGCGTGTCCACCACCTTGGAAATACCTTTCTACATCTTGTTTTCAAACTCCAAACTCCACTTGTAAGTCAGAACAGAAAGTTGTTGGTAGGATGAAGATGATTTTTGTGATGTTGGGGCGTGAAGAGAAAATACAGTTCTGTAGAGACTTTGTTGCCAAGTGATCCCTGTTATTTGTACCATAGAGTCACTAGAAAGAGAGAAAATATGAAATTAGTTCATTTTTTAAAGATATTGCCTTGAAAACTTGAAATAGAACCTGCAATCTTAACATGTAGCACTAAGCTTAGTTTTGGAACAGTTTTTGATTAGGTGTCTTTGAATAAAAGGATTCATGTGTGAAATGAATTGGAAATTTCAGTTCAGTTGCTCCTATGTAAGCGTTCCTGGTGTGCTTTCTATCTCCCATTACATTTTTACATACTTTTTGACAGTCTGACAGAAACACAGCTCAGTAAATAGCGAAACTGAGCTACATTTCTTTATTCTTCTAACCAGTGATAAAACAGAGTGGTCATGAAAATAATAGGCTGCCAACAATGAAGAAAAGCACAGCACTCAAAGTTGCAACTGCCTGGAGGAAGTGAACTCCTGTGCATTCTGTTGAACTGGCTTTCTGAAACTTAATGCAGGGTCTCTCCTTTGCCATTAGTGCTGCTTTTGGTTGACATCACTGTCCCTACAGTTTACATGGTGTTTATATTCAGTTGTGCAAAGGTTCACTAAAACTGGGTCATTAACTTTTATGATTGCGATTCTTAAGTAAAAGCAAAAGAGCTTTACAGCAGAAAGTACTAAGTAGTTTGTGAGAGCAACTGAAAGTGCCATAAAAAGTCAATTTTAATATGAAATTGTTTGAACCTGGCAGATCTTTGTAGCCTTCTGACGCATGCACATTGTTTTTAAAACGGAAATATTGAGAATTAACTTGTCATCAAAGAATGGTAAGAGCAGAAGACAGAAAGGTGAAGCTGGAGCAGAACATTTTTGCAGGAGAAAGGAATTAATGAACAGCAATTGACTTTAAGCAGAGAATTTCTGGGGATCGTTACACTTCCCAGAAGGTGAAGTCAATTTGCCTCTGGCTTGTGCCTTAATATAGCACAGACAAGTAGTAATTTTGCAGACAGACGGTCCCCTAGAGGATCCTAATTCTTAATTGTATAAAAGTCTTAATTGTTCCCTTTTTAGATGCTAACTTATTTAAGTTGAGCATATAACTTAATTGTGGTGTGAACATCCTGGATGAATCTAAGTGAAGCAAGTAAGTTTCACAAGTATTATGTCAATAACCAGGATTAAAGACAAGTTAAGAAAGCAAAAGATGGAGACTTTCATGTGGTGAAATATATATATTTAAAAATCATTCTGTTAATGCAGTGTTTACAAGTTCCTTTACCAGCAGTTGTACTGCTTTTCCTCCTGAGATTGCATCAGCAGTCACTTAACGAGGCTTAGATTTGATAAATTCGCCAAGGAACGTTAGTGCAAAGTAGTTAAGCTAAGTGATGCTCTTCATGATTGAAAGTGATGCCCCAGCAAGGTACTCAGATGCATCATGTTGCTGGTGATAGCTGGTCAGAGACTCTGATTCAAACCTCCTTATTCCTGGACTTTTGGTAAGTAACGTGAAAGCTGAGGCCAAGGGTGATGCCGTGGTTTCAAGCCTGTATCTGCTCTTGTGTCATTCTCTCAGGAAAGTTTGTTTAGGGAGAGTGGCCCATCTGTTGAGCCTCCTTATATATGCCTGAAAACTGATATTCCGTGGAGCACTGTCTCGCTGGATAGGATAACTCTCTGTTTTAAATTGTCCCATATCTATGCAAGATAAATCCTTCCATTGGAGAACATTTGTTAATTAACGTTACTGAAAATGGTGGGTGTTAAAATTTGTTGACAGCGTCGAGTAGTAAGGGTGAAGCAGTGTGAGATTTTTGCAGAATAGTTGGAGGACTGTTGTTTCAAGCTGTTTGACTTCCATACCGCTTAAATCCCCAAACAAGTTTGTTTTTTATACAGCCATTTTGGCTAGAGAAGCAAAGTCCTGTACAGATTTTCCTGTGCTGTCTTGTTTTATGCTTCTGAATGAGACTAATGGTAAATTCCCAGCAATCAAAGTCTACAGTCTAATTTATTAAACTGCTAACTGAAAAAATACATTGGTTCCTAAATCAAATGGCAGAAGCAGAAGAAAGAAGCAAAGTGTCAAACAGTGTGCCTGTCTTGGGAGAGTCTGCAAGTCTCCAGCAACTGCCTGGAGAAAACTTCTCTGGAGTAAAACAAAGATACTGATAAAACGCATCCCTTGGGTTTCCTTCGTATTGTGGGAAAATACTCATTGTATCAGCTTTTCTACACACACCTACCCCAGCTAATATTCCAGAGTTGTTGGATTGTTGTTTGGGAAATGATTGGGATGTTATATTTGTCAAGTGATATGAACGAAGAGATTGTCCTTTTCTGCGAGAAGTTGTTATTCTGCGTTAGATTTGCGAAGTTCCTGAGGCAGTGCAGAAGGACAAGAGATCAAATGCATATAGTATTCACCTTTCATTCACCTCCCTGCTATCTCCTACCCAAAGTGTCAGGAATGTGCTTTCATTACGATGGTGGAAGAACTATGGATAAATGTGGCTTATTTTTCTGGAGAGGATAGCAAGGCTTTATTCAAAGCAATGTTCAAACCGCTTCAGAAGTTCAAAACTTGGAATTGGTATAGAAGCTTACAAATACTTAAAGTACGAAAATCTCAAGTTTTTTCTGACACCTGCTTATGATGATGTTAATGTTAGTGAAAGCTAAAGGGCATTTATTAATAATTTTGGTTTTGTTAATAACTTATTTCACTTAAAGGTATACTGGAGACGCTTTCTTGCAGTGAGTGGTGTGTAATTGCTTCCCACTAGAACAGACAGACTGAGAATTTAGCAATGTGGTTAAGTTTGTTTAATCAACAGCTTAACTATGGAAGGTACTTAAAAAAGCAATGTTGAATGAGGAATGAATGATAATTACTTGGACATGTCCTAGAGTGATTTTGGAAATTTTGTTCAATTTAAACAGAAATATCAAGGAACCACCACTTAAAACAGAAAAAGTATTTTTCCTGTCACTATTACAGGAAGAAAAGACTAACTTTGAATAAAACCCCCTGAAGTGAAAGGAACAGGTAGAAGAAATACTAGCAGATACATATATTAGTAAAATGTATTTTGCAGTTTGGTCTATGCTTTGGGAGATGTTGAAACTTTTTTTCACGCATTTAATATTACTTTGTAGTGAATAGATACCACTACTGATGATTCTTTGTTTTTGATTGGATTATAAATCAGCCACACATTGTCTACCAATAGTGAATTCTTTTGGGTGATTGTGATGATTGTAACACACATTGATTAAGACTACATTTACTATGCAAGAAGAAAGAAAAGCAAAACTTAATCAGCATACTTAAAACTACTGTTTCAGCACAGAAATTTTCCTCTTTCATTGCCATTATTGATTTCCAGTTGAAAAAGATAGACTTCCAAATAGGAAAATAACTGCAAAATGTTTAGTCCCCTGGATAAATTTAGTGTGAATTTAGTGTATCTAAAGCTAGCTTGTAACATGTATTTTGTACCAGGCCTATTAACATACACAAATGTTTTTGAAGTGGGTTTTAGTGGACAAATTGAACACTTTTTAGGAAATTACACAATTAAGTAATTAAGGTCAGTGGTCTCTAGGAGCGAATTTGTTGTGTTAGGAACACAATTCTAATACCACATTCAATTATTGCTTTTCAGAACAAAGAAGCATGACCAAATTTTTAGCATAGTGCCTGCATGATTTTATTCCTGGAAGAAAAAAAAAGATAATGGAAAATTCTAATACAGATTGTATAATTTTGAATGACTTAGTCTAGCAGGTTTTTTTGTCAGGTGGGGCTGTCTCTCAAACCTGAGCTCTTTCATGTAAGATGGACCTAACCAATTAGGCAGAGGAGGTCACAAATACAGTTAAAAAAAACAAACCAAACAAACAAATGAACCCCAAAACAACTTCCAACCTCCCCCTGCCCCCAAGTTTTTTATTGTACTAGGTAGATGGCTGAAAGCTGGCTCCCATCTCTGGATGCAGGGAGCTGTTCAACTGAACTTCAGAAACATCACTTAGTAGATGTAATTTTAATTGTGAACACCAATTTCGCTCCTTCACAGCACTTCAACAATCCTTCCTTTGTTTTTAATAGAAACATCTTGCTTTGTTCTGCCATCCAGAGAGGATAGTTACTAATAGTGGGTTCACTAAATTGGACCTCTTATAATGGCTTTTGAAGCTAATACACTGAGGGGTCTCCACAGTCCAGCTGAGGTGACAGGCTGTGTTACGCTGTGCTCAGTTGTTGCTTTTGAGATCAACCTCTGATTGCTCTCAACTTTGCCAGTAACCCTACTGAAATAAATGATTTTGGAGCTCTTTTTCAGTAACTCTAAGATTCAGGCAGTGACCTGAACAATTAAAGTTAGTTCTATTTATTTTTATTTAGTAGTAAACTTGTACATTAGTTTTCAGCTTCATTTAGAGTTGTGTATCTATAGCAACTTCTTAGATTAAAATTCAAAACATCACAATTGTGATGTAGAAGCATTAAAGAAAAAAATGCAAAATATTATGGTTAATGAAGATGAACTTAATTTTTGCTCTTACCGTTTCAGACTCAGGAAATGTGTTAGTGCATTAACCGTGTGTAGACACAGTTATCATGGATCCATTGCAACAGATTATCACTTTTTTTTTTCTAACAACTTTAGTTATGTTCTTGAGTATCTGGAATTCAGACAGATAAAACTGTTATTTCTTACAAATGAATCAGATGCTTGACAGTTGAAACTTAATTTATGTGGGAGATATGGAGAGTGAACATGGCAGAATTCCAGATTTTACTGTTAATTTATTCTGTGACTCCTGATGAGCATTTCAGCCCGTGACCCCCCAAAAGAAGACGGGCTGCTCATGCAGGCATCAGATAAACTCATTGTTTTATGGGAGCTAGGCAAACTACCCTAGAGCATAATCCACAGCAAAGCCAAAAATTTGCTTACTTTAAGGAATTTCCTGGTAGCCCTAGGGAGTGTATTAATAGAACTTCTCAAGCTTAACCTTGTTATAAGCCTGTAATGCGGCCCTTGTTCATACTTAAAAGTCAGGAATTTAAAGCAGATTAATGTGAAGACTAACACAGCCCAGCCTGAATCAGGATTTATGTTGTCAGTGTCTAGTTCATTCTTAAGTAAAAGTTGCTTGTTTTGGTAAAATGTACGTTAAACCTCCACAGTAGTTTCAGTCAAATATTTGTCTTTAATTTATGTAAAACCCCAACAAAATAAAGCTATGTAAATTCTTTTGCACTCTTCAGTGTTATTAAGGACTTCAAGGTTTTCAGTGAACATTGTCTCTATTCACTGTGGTGGTTTGTTAATTTTTGTTTTTAATTTCAGAAATAACAAATCTACTATGTGATCAGGGCTGTATTTGAACAGTGTTCTCACCTCTGCAGGGTTTTTAGGGTGCACACAGGTGGAGGAGAGAGAGGGGCAGTGTGGTCTCAGGGTGAGGAGAACTGGGAAATACAAAGACTAGCAGACAGCACTGAGAGAAAGGAACACTGCTGCGAGATACCATGTGCTGTTGGACAAGGAGAATGTTGAAGAAATGGAGAGATTTTGTTGAAGCAAGTGACTTCAGCTTATGGAATGTACAGGACTTGCAAAGAGTCGTGAGAATTGTAGCAGAGGAAAATGTTTATTTTAGATCCTGAATGTAAGTGTGATTGCAACAACATCACTTTTTATTTATAAATGTTTGCAAAATTTTTTTTTCCCTCCATTTCTGATGTTGGGGAAGAGGAAAAGTAACTTTTGTGGTGGTGTTTTGTTGGTATGCAGTTAGCCAACTGCGAATCTCTTCTGCATGGGAAAATTCTTACATGTCTTGCTTTCTGCAGCTATTGTTTTGGCCCTCACAGTGTAAACTTAGCTGGAGTGAGAGAAGGCAAATAGGGATTGCTTTTGGCAGTGACTCTGTCCTTCAAAGAACTTTCCTTGGAATTAAGAAAACAGTATTATTGTGTGTACTTCTTCCTTTATTTATATTGTTTATCTTCTAGATGGGTCCCATTGAGGTTACTGCAAGTGATTCACGTTCTTTTTTTCTGTGCCAAGAGTTGAAAAAAACTAACAAGATATCAGATCTGACATGGAACAAATGCTGACATTTTAATCAATGTATGATGTTTAACACTCCTAATGCTAAGTAGGTACATGTAGTCCCTAAAGCACTCAGGCATTTTTCTGGTACCTTCAGCTTTATATTGGGACAGGCAGTACCTTAGCTAAGACGAGTGGAATCCTGCATGTGAAGAAGGCTGAAAGCTTAGTCTGTAGGTGTCACTCTAGAGTTCCAGCAAAAAAAGTGATAATAAAATATGGAAGGACTTATTTCACTCTGCAACGTGAGAACTTATCATCTTGAGATAGTTCCTTGCGTATTTTCGAAACTAAATATGGTAGATTAAAAGGAAAATTGTATTCTTTGCTGTATTGATGACTGTGGAAAACTAAATTTGATCAGACTATGTTACTTCATTAAGATTTTTTTTACAGCTGAGTGTGTGGATCTGGATGAACTGGGCTATGATGTTTTTGTGGGAGAGGTTTCCTGTAATTGGCTCTGGGTTATGTGGTTAGAGGTCAGAATTTTTTGAACAGGAGATTTTGGTTTCCTTCCTTCTCTGCTTTTGTTTCAAAGGGTGCAAATAATAATAACACAAGGTCAGATTTTGCTGTTTCCTTGTCCTATGACTGAGAACAGCACCGCTAGCACTATCTTATTCTAGAAGCTGGTTACAATTTTGGATATAAAACAGACTACACTTTCAGTACATCTTAAGTTTTCCTCAATTTTGTTTGAACTGGTGGCACTGAATAAGTTGTTCTCATCTGTGTTAAGAATCTCTGAAAACTGAGACAAAGATGAACTGTTCACATCTGAGTGCTTATGGGATCCCTCTAGGACACTAGAATATTTCCATGTGCTTCCTGTAGCACATAAAGTGGTCCTGTACAGGCAGTGGCTTTGTGATGGCCAGATGGCTGTTGTTTAGCCCAGTCTTTGTTGATAAAGGCACCAGCTCTTTGAATGCTGAAAAAATTCTCATCCAGGCATCTGTTAAGAGCTTTCCAGCATAGCCAAATTCAGTAGTGTCATCTCAGTCTCAGAATTTGTAAAGATTTGTATTTCCTTTATTAGACTTAGCTAAACTCAGATCTTGAAGTGTTTTTGTCTTCATGAGAGCATTTCATGAGCATATCAGAGAGATTTGTGAGGTTTCCATTACCCGTGCAAGAAGGAGGTTTATGTTGTCACTATTTTTCAGGCAAAGTTCCTTTTCTGATGCCTGAGGATAAGGCACAAAGCTCTGTTGGCCCAAGAAGATCCTCTTTTATTGGCATCCTGAAATTTTCCTGAAATCTGTGCATCTGCTGTCATTGTATTCTCAGTGTGGGGTGTTTTTTTACCCCCCTTTTTTTCTTTAAATTTAAAAACAAGCAAAACAATACCCTCTCCCTAAAAAAACCAACCAACCAGAAAAGCCTCAACAAACAAAACAAACCCCCCAAATGCTACTATGCAAACATAACAGCAAAAAAGAAACAAAGCAAAACCAACCCAAAGCAGCACCTACACAAAACCACAATAAAACAAAACAAAAAAAAACCAAAACAAACAGAAGACTCCTCAGTCCCAGTGTAATTCAGCTGATTTACAAGGAGCCTCATGCCACTGGATAGAATCACCTTCACTAGGTGCGCTTCCTCGTGAAAGTGATTGTTCTGCTCGCACTTTGCTGTGACATATTTCAGAATGAACCTCAGAGAATAGCTGCAATGCTGATAACTTGAGTTGGAAGTTCAGTGAAAAATCTTTAAATTTTTTAGAAAGTAAGCACTTTGATATTGGAGACTGGCACTGATTAATAATGGTATTAGCAGGCATTGTTGTTGTTGGCAACTTTGGTTGCCATCCCTCTGTGTAGTGGCCTTGAAAGGACAAGCAAAATTCTGTCTTGGGCTTGAATGTTTCTGCCTAGCAACTGATTTTCTTTTAGTCACAGCATCTCGAAATCATGAGAAATATTCACGTTGTGAGTATTCCACAAAAAGAGAAACTAATATGTAGTGTATTCCTCTTAACATTTATTGTGTCATTCTAGCATAGTGGTCAGATGTCAGTTTAACCTGTGATGAAGATTTTCTTTCAACAAATGGGGGTAGAGATACCTGGTATTGTAGCACATAAGGTTGTTACTCCATTTATGAGAAAATACGTTGTCTATGTGAAATTCAAAATACTGCTGGAGATTTTCTTTTTTCAAAGGGACTGAACTTCCTAAATAAAATTGGCAATGTGTTACTGTCTGCTGGTACTTCGTTCAGCAATCTGTTGTACAACGAGGAGCGGGAGGAATATTGGAATACATTACTGATGGACAATCCTAAAGAAATTTTAGTTATAAGATGTTTAGAAACTCATTTTAGTAACCTAAAGGAAAGCACAAGAATTCTCATAAAAGATGTTGATTTCTTCTAGTAGTTACATTTCTTCTTTTGTTTAGATTTAATAGCAGTTATGAAGCAGGAGACCTTACAAAGACTTGCTCAAAAATGCAGACCCTGTTCTTTTTGAAAAGAATTGAAGTTATACCAATCAATAAATGAAGAGATTTAACTTTGCATATGTTTAGTTCCTGAAGTTGTTTTATCTTTTTGATGCGTAGTTGGCAAGTCCAGTTACATGCAACGTGTCCTACTGAAAATTACTGGAGTTCTTTTCCTTTTTTAAATCAAGCTAATCTTATTTAGTATTTTATCCCGATCTCAAATAGGAGTTCTGGATTTGCAATAGATACAGTTTTCCCTGTGGCAAGAAAATTTGATACAAGTACACACTGTAGTGACTTTTTGAAGAACCTTTAATGGGAAAACTTAAATAGTTGAATGTATGCTGTTAATTAAATATCAATATAAACTGAAGAAAAATGTTGAGAGAATGTGTTTTAGCAGTATTCTTGTTTAAGTGCCCATGTATTGCATATGCTTTTGCTCCAGAGTTAAAATGATAGTATTTTAGATCAGGTGCAAAAGTTGTGAATTAGTTTAGCCATAAAAGAGTTAACCCTCTTTCACAGAGAGGGGGGATTAATGACTTGGTGTTTGCCTTACTGATGTTTTGTCCTGATATGTGAGTATATACCCCTTTGTTTAGCAGTATTGAGCAGCGATCCATTGAAATCCTATATCCTCCCCTGCAAGTGGCCCTCCTTGTAGGACTCGTTGGAATCTCTTCCTGCTGTTGCAGGCTGCAGCTGCTTTGAGTGGTGTCTCCTGAGCTGTAGGACAGAGCATGTGCTCGGCCAGGTGCATTCCTTTGTTTATATGTCACTGGGGTCTCTGGGAAAGTCTTGATCACTTATCTCTGGTGACAACCTATAGCTATAACGCATCCAAAAGACTGTGTCAATGAGAGGTGGTTTAGGTCAAAAAGTAGGCTGTCCACAGCCCCTTTGTTTGATCTGTTGACTGCACACATAGCTGAGAAGAGGATAATCACAGTGGAGAATAGATACACATGCAGAAAAGTGATTAAATAATTGACCTTTAAAAATTAACATAACTGTGCCTCTTAATGCCAACTGTAGATATAGTAGTTCTTAACCCACGTCAGCGTGTGTATGGAATGACTGAAACTTCTTAGATTTTAAGTTGCAGTTCCTTAGATGTCCTGGTGATTTCCATCATGCAGAGCTAGATGGAGCTGTAAGATCTTCTGTAAGTAGGTACGGTGCTAGGGACTCTTCTTCCAAGTTCTCTTGTTTCTGTATTTCGCTTTCGGCTGTCTGTCTCTTGAAGAGTTCTGATAAGTAAACACATTATAACCCATAAATGCTCTGTAAGTGAAGAGGCACCTGTTTAACCAAGTCTTGGTGAGTATGCCATAACCCATGGGCACCAGACTTGAAAGGCACAAATTTTTGTTTGAAATTTGCTCCTCTGGGGAATGAAGATATTATTAAAATTGACAGCTGAGGTATCACGAGGACATTGTGCGTAAGGCTGTCAGTGATACTGGAATGGGTTGTGAAAGCAACTCGCCTGGCAAATCTGCTGAAGATCTTGTAGTCATGCAGGGGAAGGGGTACCTTACGTGATTACCTGTGTCCTGCACAAGTGTAGGGATGTGATAAGTAGTAGCCAATTTTTAGTAGTACCTGCCTGTGTTAATTTTAAAGTATGTTTTGCCTGTGATTTCCTCTTCTTGTCATAACTATGCTGTTGTTTTTTGCTGCCAAAGCATGAAATATCGGAAAATGATATGAGATGCTAAATGTCTTGTGTATTGCTTAAATAAGAACCCTGTGTATTGTTAAGGTAGTTTAATAAAGGTCACCTTTGAAGTAGTTAATTGCAATAAATTACTGTGTTGGATACTCTAACTGGATTGCTCAAGGTGCTTAGCTGTTAACATATGCAGATAATCATGATGGTTAACACAACAATTTGTTAAGTTTTTAAACACCACTGAAATGAATTAGTTTTTTTCAGGCTGCTTAAACTCTCAAAATATTCTTACTTCTCCTTATTTTTCCTTCTATCTAGCTGTCATTTTGACTTTGTGAGGGGCATAGACCGCACGTTCTTTGCAAAGGAACAGAAAAATACTTTCTGCATTCCAAACTTATGTCATTTGAATATTGCAAAAGATGCTATCTTGACAGGCCCAGAGGCTGAATTTCTATCTGTAGAAAGCAGACAGCACCCCAGGGAATGGTAATGCAAAGTTTTATCTTTTCCATGTGATGCTCGTCTGCCCTGGAAGTGACCACCTTGAATATAACGTAGTTCAGTCTCCAGTCTTCAGTAGGCCTACTGACAGACGGTCAGTATTGACATCCTCATGTGTATGCTCATCTGGAATGTTAAATTGGCATTGTTAGTTGCGCAGCTCTTCTCGTTTCTCTATTTATTAAGTTTTGGATGATAGTCACATCAGTACAGTATCTAGTGAATTTTTCCTGACTTACTTCTGCACTGTGGCCACGTACTGCTCATATTTTACTGGCATGAAATACTGTTGAGCAGGTGATGCTGGGAGTTGCATAAGATGTCATGTAACAGGACGCTGAACAAAAAGCGGCATTTCTGGAATCCTATTTTATATCATCATCCTAAGGTTTTTTCTCCTTAGTTTTAGATTAAGGTGTTTGCAATATTATGTAGGTAGTGATTGGTCTGTGCCATAAAGTATTTATTAGTATTTATTACATGTATCTATTACACGTTTTCATTCTTTAATGGAACTGCAGATGTTTTCATCTGTACGAGTTTCATATGCCAGTTTAAAGTTAGTCTGTTCAATTTTTAGGTCTTTACAATAATGGAGTATAAAATTATGTAAAAATCTTTAAAGAAATTTGACAAACATCTGTAGCACTACCTTCAAATCTTAGCGTGTTACAGGTTATACATCATTGCTGTGTATTTGTTGATTTGCTCTATGTAGATATTACAACAGTGTACAACTTCAGTGTATTAAGTGTCTTTTGCTTGATTTGTATCAGTGCTCCGCTGCAGTTTTGTACGTATATGAGAAGTTGCAACTAGTCCCATGTTTTCTGTTCTGTGAATAATAGCTGTCCAGGCAGCTCAGCTGTAAATTTAAACATGGCAATATCTACCAGTGTGTTTTGAAAGACTCTTGTAGTGGATGGCTATATCCATAACCATAAATAAACTTTAAATTTCTGTGGTGGAAGTGTCAGAAATCTGAGCACTCTTCTAGGCCATTGGGGATTGATATGGCTGGCTGTGCTTCAGAGGCGTGTGCTGGGTTGTGCTCTGCCGTGCCGATTCTGTGACTTTTTAGGTGAGGTTTTGGTTGGTCTGTTGTAGCTCTGTCTGGCTGACTAAGTATAAGAGTAAGAACCTGGGTAGCTGGGTACTTTGAGTGTGTATCTCTTGAATTGTAGGCAGAGGCTGGGGCCTCTGAAATGAATAGACACCGTTTGCTCTTACTTAAAGTGTGTAACTGCTTCAAAATGCACTTTACCATGTTGTCTCATTAGAACAAGTGTTTGCATCCCTGGGAGAGTGAGGTTTTTTTTCTTAACTGTAATTGCCTGTGTTAGAAGCCTAGCCAATTAGGTACTAGGAAAGCATTGCTGCAACAGTTGGTCACTTTGGGCAGAGATCTTAACCTTAGTATTTAAAATGTGATGTGTAAAGTAGATGATGTGGATTCACTCATTGTCTGTAACGTTGATAACTAAAGCTCTGGAATAGATGATGTTTGTTTGGTTGGCTTTTAATATTGTGAGGTACATAACTTGGGGCATGTATTGTTTTTTACCTTTGAAGTACCCAGAGAAGTACATCTTGGTAAGATTGGCCAAGCCCTTAGAAGGTGGCTAGTTGAAATTAACCACCAGATTCCCTATTTAAGCATCTAGATAGAATTTTATATTTTTCAAAGGGAGGGTGCAGCAGTGGGGCTTGTGGAAATCCGTGTGTTCTTTAGACACTTCAGTCTTTTGAGCTCTGAGGAGTTGCCAGGTGTGGTTACAGGTAACTGACTTCAGCTCCTGATTTTCTTCAAAAGCTTGACATAGTCATTAGGACTCATGACCTTCTGTGCCTCCTTATTGAAGATGGTTCTGTGATGCCTTTCTGTCATAGGAAAGACATTATTAAAAAGTTATTATCAAAGAAATGTACGGTGGGATGAGTATTTAAGAAAAGAAAAACATTTGTAGTCCTTTTTTCCTTTGTAATAAATGAACACTCTCATCTGAATAGAAAGCAGTAATTGATGGGTGGTGACTGTCTTCTGTTGTTCCTGCCCTCTTCACATCTGTGTGTAAGAGTGCATGGTGTAAACCTTCTACTCCTGTAATTTTCATTGCACTAAAAATTGTAATTTAGGTGTTTGTGAGGAAGTGGTATCTCATAACACTACAAAATTACGTGCTCTGAGGTTAAAAATAGCAAAAATTAGCATACTTGAATAGGACTTTTCATGTGTTGTTTAGAAAAGAGAATATGTACACACTAGTACAAATAATTTGAGTTCCAGAGTTTGTCATCAGAATTTGCAGAGGTACATCTCTACATTAAAGAGGATTTGACAGGATGATTGTTTAATAGTTTGTAGTAGGCTTCAGTGTGTGTTGGATTTTAGCCTCAGGCTCTTTTGTTGGGCCTTACGGTTGAAACAAATAGGCTTCTCTTTGTGCTTAAAAGCCAAGTTAGATTAAAACAAAACCAGCCAACCAAAAATAATCTAACTGCCTCCATGTTATCAACCACCTTCGATATTCGAAGAGATCTTAAATCTTGTCCAGGCAAGTCTCTTTCAAAATTTCTTTTGCTTTGCTTTTTGATAGTTTCCTATCATTAGAATTGAGATATCTCAAATATAAAAGCTAGCTTAATAGGCCTATGAGGCTCTGCTTGTTCACTTATTTGTGATACGTGATGTTCACCGATTTGTGACTGTAATGATGTTTTTGGGTTTCTTTTCTGTACTAAACCAGAATTCCTGGAGCTTCTATTTTGGTGGTTGCCCCCACCCCAACTGTCAAATGGTTCATTGCTTCCAAGTCCACTTTAGACAGTTCAGAGATGAAAAGCTGTGAGATTCTCCTGCAAAAGGGTGGTTATGTGTGAGAGAGAACACTAATAGAAACACTGCCTCTGGAGCAGTAGCAGCTGTGTGATAGGAAGCCTCAGCTGTTCTGTTTTTGAAGAGCAGAATCTGGGCAGATGTGCGGTTTGGCCACAAAATACAAAGAAATGCAAGATGTTGTAAAGCTGTATTTCTTCACTTCTTAGTGATATCCTAAATGACACTTTGCTGAGAAAGGAAGAACATTAAGCCTGGCATTTTATGCATTGGCGCATATTCTGTATCTTGAAGTCTGTTTTTTTGTTTTTTTTTTTTTCTTTGTTTTTTGGGTTTTTTTTTTGCAAGTTGTCTTCATGCTGGAGGAAAGTTTGTGCATATGATGTCAGAGAGCTTTCCAAGATACCTTAGAGGAGCACAGCTGGTCATTACATTGTCTGAAAAGCAAAAAGACTGAGGTGCTAGTAGGAAGTTAGGGATACAGTGGTGTTTATGTGCAGAGTTTAAGTGGGTAGTGGATCTTTTAGTGTCTGTTGTTGAACAAAATTCACTATCACTTCAACCAGACACTTAAGCTTGTTTTCCTTCAAACAGCAAGGCTGGAAAAGAAGAAAATTGGAATTTGTTCATTGACTATTTGTTTCCATTATGGAAGAGAAATAATAGAGAACAGATAAAAATAGATAATCAGCAAAGTGATTTACTGCTGCGTGAGTACTCCTAGATTAATGTAGTGATAATGTGCTGTCTAGGGCTGGGAAGATGCTCAGAGGAAGAGTTAATGATACTTTATTAATAGTTAGCTTTTATTTTGTATACTCCTACTGTCAAGCTACATAGTCACTATGATTATTTGTGCTGTGTATTTCTTCTAGAGATGAAGAAATCTGCTAAGGTCTTTCTAGTGCCTGTGTGTGTGCGCATTCATCCGTCCCTCTGACACTCTGTTTTACCTTCCATCCTCATAAAATGTTCTGTTGTCTACTCTTAACAAAGTTTTCTGCTTTCAACAGTGAATCCCTTCCTTGGTCATGAGATTGACTTTTAAAAGATATTTCAAAAAGAAGTGAGTGGGGTCTTTCTTTACTTTATAATTTTGCTGGTTGATGAGGTGTACCCTCGTGATCGGAAGCATTTCTTCAGATTGCAAAAAGTGACAAACTTCCTTTAAGTCAAAGCTGAAATTCTTGTCTTCTAAAATCTGTCCCACAGCTGCAGTTTGAAGATAAGATCAATTATTGTGAGATATGCACTAATGTGTTTTGAGAGCTGGCAACTCCTTGAGTAAGACTCCCTTCTGTCCGTTATGACAGTTTTCAGTGGGAGGGAGGAACTGGGTGAGAATCGGAAAAAAACAAAACAAAAAAAAAACAAACAACTTCCCATTTTGATGAAACATCCTAAATGGAAAACAAACTATTAAATTACACATAGTTTTTAAAATCTCAAATATTGTCCATTATGATTGTTGGGCTCTAGTTTCTGGTACTTGAATGTTAGCAGTGTTAGATCCCTTTTTTAGTAACAGTGCATGTTGTTCAACAAAATAAATCTCTGTTGTTTCATAATTTGATTAAATGCGTCTTTTATAAGGACATTCAAGAGAGGCAAGTGAACAGAGATCTGCTGGAACAGATCAACCAAGTTGCTTTAGGTAAGGAAACAGGTTTCTACCTGCAGTATGTGTCTCTCACTCCAGAAGGAGGGATCATCAAAGGTCTGGAAAGACCATCTGGTAGGTATCCAGGTGTACCAGTAAATTCTCATTGATGAAATCCTGATAAGACTATAATGTATTTCTGATGATCTAGGTCTCTGTGCCGTAGAGCTTTCCTTACTAATTTTTAAAAGCTGAAGATGAGAAATCTGCTTAGTGGCTGCTGTGCATCATGAGACTAGGGAACTGGAGCTTGAGAGCGTGGCTGTCACTGGGCTGGGTTTCCAGTACCAGCTGAATTAGTGAAGAATTGCTGCCAGCCGTTCCTACAAAGGCACAGTGCGTGTTTAAATGGACACATGCTGACGTTAGGCAGGGATTTTCGTTTGCAGAAGGAGTGACAAGTCGGTGTGCTTTACAACAAGCAGTTAAACTGCCCAGTGTTTTCTTTGCCTTAACAGGAAAAGATGTGGTGATTGTGTAACTGTTTGGATGCCTTTCACTTCTTATGTGCAGTAGAAAGTCCCAGCTGGAGATAAATTCTGCTCTCGGTAGAAAGGAAGGGTGTGGGCTGTTACCTCCCTTTACCAAACTGCTAGCTGCCTTTTCTGTGCAACTTCCAGATGAGTTGGTTTGGGTTTTTTTTAATTTTTTTTTTCTGAACACTCCCTTCTTACTTTAGTGCAAGGCATTCAGATTGCTGTAAAAATGAAGGTTGGTGGTGTTACTGTGAGGTAGAGGCTTAGAGGGGATTTTGAATTGTTTAATGTAGCTGTAGGACATCCATGTAGTTGGATCCTGTGCCTTTTGTCTCCTTTAACTAGTTGATATGTAGCTGCATGCCAGTTACTTCCTATGGGCAAGTTATCTTTAAAATAAATAAATAAATTTGCATAGCTCTATAGGGAATAGAATAAGTGATGTAATAATTACTTAGGAGCAGAGCCAACATCCTGCAATTACTTTAAAGCACATATGCTGCAATATCTCTCTTATTGATATGCTTCTTGTGACATCCTTCTCCTGACACATTCGATTAATGTTCTACTATCTTCTTCCTAAAAAAAAAAAAATAAATAATAAAAATACTCAGTGACGGAGCTAGAAGCAAAATAGGCTGTTCACTTACTTAACAAGAATGGTTAAGTGGTTTTTTGAACCATGCTGGAAATACCTTCACTGCATGAGTTGACCTCATATCATTGCAAGTTATTGATTATACATATGCCTGTGTTTGGCTGAGACCAAACAGGTTGTATAGCGCTTCCTTCAATGAGGAAGGCATAATGAGATGGATGTGGTATTGATTGGAATTTTCAAATTTGTTGAGTATCATCTACATTCCCCTTGCAGCGCATGTGGCAACTACCAGCCCAGAACGGGGGCGTTCCTTGTTTTCCTTTTGAACTCGTTTTGTTTCAAATACTTTAAACAGGTGATAGTGCAAAATACTGCTACTTTAATAGAATCTGTATTTCTACATGGATTATGTTCTTGCTGATTTTCTGTAACTTACATGCTCTAAAGATGCTATTTCCTTGCTTGTTTAAATTGTCTTCGTTCAAGTCCCATTTGAAGAGCTACATGTCGCAAAGGAAAAAGATGATAAAGCTCAAATCTGATACGAGGTAGTTGTCACTGGGTTTTAGAACTATGGTGTCTATAAAAAACTGCTTTCCCAAAACGTCTGTGTGGAGGGGATCATGAATTGTGAGGGAGCTCTGGCTGCTGTACTAGCTGTTGGGGTCTGCGACCGCTTGCATGCTTCAAAACTACCTTCACTCTTTTTCAGAACTGGATCGTGGCTTGCTGAGAAACTGTACCCAGGTGATTTGTATGTATAAGCTGTCTTCAGGACTATAGCCAGAAACGAATCCAGTGTGCTGTGCACACGTCCATGTGTGAGTGTGCTCAGAACGAGACCTAAGAGTACGCTGGGTGAGGTGCCATGTGCAGCATGTTAAGCGTACGTGTTCATATATCTACGTAGAAGGTGCTCACCTTGCCTTGGTGCTGAGAACTTTTTTCAGCTTGTTCAACGAGTGAGGTTTACAATGAGAGCACTGTGACAATTCCAGTTCTATGTTGTAGTTGTGGTAATTAATATTTAGCACGATATCCAGTAATTTTCAGCTTCAGTGCGCTTTACAAACATTAATTAATTGTCACAGCAGCTCTGTGCAGTAGGTGAGTGCTTGCTTTACTGCCATTTTATAGAGCAGCATGGAGCCCTGAGATTTGCAAGCTCAGTGGATCTCACTTGGTGATCTATACCTTACTTTTCTGAAAAGGTCTTTGATAAATTAGGATAAGTTATTATTAATTCTGGGTAAAACCAAAATTATTATAACTATTGCATCAGTTTATTCAATCCTGCGTCTGTCCGAGGCCCCACAGGTTACATTTGAAAGTGAAAAATTAAGAGCCTAATTATTTCAATTGTATCTTACCGATTCTTTGGATGCTAAGCCATCCTTATCTTAACTTTCATTGTGGTGGTGGTAGAATCATTTTGAAGAATTTCATTGACACTTTTCTGTGGCAATCTTGCCCTCATTGTCTTCTAAGAGCACGCTAATTTCCCTGTGGTTCCAGTCCTTAACTGTAATGCTCTGTGAATATGTAAAGAACTGGCTTCGGAAACAGGTTGCCGTTTGCTGTGTCCCACAGGACTGGAAAGTGGCAGTGTAGGTGATCTGTATGGCATGCATGCTTGCTGGATTGTTTTTGTAAGTGCTTCCCCCCGACCCCGTTTATGCAGTTTAATGAGAATAAAGCCATTCATGTGTCAGCATTGCTTCTGGATAAATCTTGGCATGCAGACCATCGAGACTCTGTTTCTAGCTGTTGCCTTTTGCTTTCCACTGTATTGGTCTCAAGTAGAACATTTGACTGAAAACTTTGAGCTGCTGCTGCTGCTGCAAGGCTTTACCCCAGTAACTGTTTCTACTTTTAGCTGCTGACAACTCATGAAAGCATTTGAAAAACATTTTGCTTACAGGAACAATTCTGCTGACATATTTTTATTCCTGTCTCTTTATTGCTAGTAAAATTTGCATGAAAACAGGTCTCTGTTTATTAAGAGTTCACAATCCTCAGTTTGACAGCGTAATTGGAGTGGTGTTCAACTTGCGCAATGGAACTAGAAGAAACTCACTTTATTTCCCTGTGAACCTGAAACTTTGGGCCCTGCTTAATGATCTTAAAACAAATCTGACTTAATCTGTGCTTTGGAGTGTAACTGAGGCAAGATTCAAAACAAAATGTGGTGGACAGTGGAAGGCTTTGTATGTGGCAAGGCAAAACGGAGAAGATTCATGCGAGGAAACACTGCGTTTCCCCCCCCCAGCCTAACGCAAAATGTCAGGTTGTGCACCCAGTTCTAGTCCTACCGACTGTGAACCTAATCAGCTCCGTGGCCCTAATTACGGTGCCGTGGTAGGCTGAGATACTAGGTGAGGAATAAGCAGCAGGAGTAGATCGGCTCTTAAGCAGTAAATGTCTCATTATACTGAAGTGATTGGTGTTAAAAACAAAGGGGAGAGGAGAAGCAGAGAAACACTGATAAAATACAATCCAGAGTAGCAGAATTTTCGTTTGGTTTATATGTATTTATTTCTAATTTGTGTGAAGCGTGGAGCCACCTTGACAGTGCAGCATTTTCATCATTCCTTCCTCCTCGCATATCTTCTTTCCATTTGTTTACCTGAAAATCAGGTATATGAGGCTGGGCTTTGGAGTTCACAGAAGACCTGTGCCCCTCCTTGTTTTGTGAAACAGATATCTGATGGTGTGCAACTGGGATTCAGCAGCTCCTTACTGAAAGGATTTATGAATTCAGACATATATATTGTCTTCATCTAAAGAGTGTCTCTGTTGCTGCTCTTTTGAGTCTAGGAGTATTCAGGAGTGGGTTTTTTATGCCTCTGGCCCAAATGAATAGCGACAGGCTATAGTTTGTTTACTGCTCCAGCAATTTGGAGGCATTTATGTATAAAATTACTAACACAGTCTAGTATTTTAAATGAAAAGTTTCTGTTGATGTGTTTTAAGGAATTAAGGTTAGCTTTTATAGCTTCTGAATAATCTAGATTTTCATTATCGTATTATATTTAACTTAAGCACTAGTGAAACCAAACAGATTTTCCTAGGTTTTATTTTTGCTTAGAGGTTTTTTTGAGAAGTTGATTCAGATGGAGTAAGTCAAGTGCTTTGAAATTAGTAATAATGCTTTTGCAGCAGCAGTAATGTATGAGTCTAAAAAATAGTCATATATTTATTTTGTCAAATGGTATCAAGTATTCAGTACAGTAAGCATGTTAAATATTATGGCTCTGTCTGTAGAAGGTATGGTAGGCAATACTAATATTCTAGAATATTTTTCCCCTCTTGCAACAATTCCATTTAAAGAAGCAGCTTTTGTAACGTGTACAGAACACCTGATATATTGCAGTAAATCAACCAAATGGAATCTGGCCCACTGAAACAACAGGGCTGGTATGAGCTGCTGGCCAGATGGGCTTTGCTGGCCAGCGATTCCTTTCTGCTGTTTTCTATATGGCCACCATAGATGTTAATTACATCCATGTGAAATGGGGTTTGCCGTCAGTTCTGGTCTAGTGGAAGCCACGCTGGTCATCAGATCAGAGGGAACTGAAAAGTACAGAGCAACTTGTCCCAGCTGTCTTGGCCAAAAAAGCACTCTGCTTGTAGAGACTAATCTGTGTGCGTAGTAGTTCTGATGGTAACTCCATAAGAAAAACACCCATGATTTATGGATGTCAGATGTTTATGAAAGTTGTTTGACCTGTGCACAGAATGACCTATTCCTATGCCAGTAATGGGCTAGTAGATTGCTAGTCCTCTGTGACTTATACTGTGTTGGACTGTTCAGAGTACCGATGGTTAGAATTCACCCCTTTCTCATTTGTGCTGTCTCAAAGTGTGGATGTCGAATTCTAGAAAATGCTCTATAAATGTTGATTTTATTACAAAGAACTCTTTTTGTTTGAAAGAAAAGATACGTCTTTGAAAAGAATAATCTATTAAAAAAAAATGTTAATTGATATTTCCAGGCACAGAAAAAAAAAAATTAAGGCTAGATCAGAGAGTTGTTCAAAAACAATTTTACATTTACATTTTCTACTATCTTTATCAGTCCATTTTGGGGCAATGAGAAGAGATTTTCCTAGGCTAGTTTTTGGAACTATATATTAAGATAGAGTATGGCTTCATTAAATAATAGACCTATAAATGAACTGGAATGCTTTTAACAGCTCTGTAATATATAAAGTATGCCTCAGTGATAGATACAGTTTCTATCTTGGTTTACTAGCTGTAAATGAGATTAATAGAGCTCTAGAAATAATATTAGTTGCTTCTAGAGATGAAAGAGAATTTGAAAGATAATTACTACTTAAAGTTAAATTTCTTTGTACAGGAATTCTACAGTAGACAGTGATTAACTGTGAAAGAGCCTTAGTGTAATAAAAATTTGCAGAGCTATAATGTTTACAAAGACATTTTTAATTGCAAGGTTATCTCTATATGTCTTTTGAGAAAGTTCTGTGAGGATTGACCAGGCAAATGGCTGTTACTTGGTGTCCTGCTGTTACCCTAAGGCGCTCTTGGGGTGTTATCAAATAGTGTGCTCTAATTGCCTCTTAGAAGTGAAGTGAGGCCACTAGCCTCATTTCTCATTCAAGGTTGCTTTTGTTGTACTATCCTGGATTATAGTCTTATTTGATGGCCCCTAACAAAACTATCCAGCACTACTTGCGTGGTGCTTGTGATTTGCTGACAGTTCTTTTATTTCTTGTGGCAGTCGTGCCCGTGAGCATTTAAAAACAAAACAAGAACAAAATACTGCACCCCCCCAAAAACCCCCACCAAAACAAACCCCAAACACCTTCCCCCCTCAAGACTATTAAATACGTTAAATACCTATATATATAAACTTCATCTTGCTGCAGCTCCATTTGTTTGATTAGTATTATGGTGGTGTGACAGGGCAATATATCAGAAGTAATCGATCTGATTTATATGGAGATGATAAAACCACAAATTGTATTGATGTTTAATAGTATGAGAACCTGGGTTCTGTAAACATATTTTTACATAGGCTATGTGAAAGATCTCTCTAATGAAAACAGCAAATGCAGCAGACTTTTGAGCTAAGTTATTTTTCTGCCAAACTCCGCAGCAAGTTATGGATAGTTTGACTTTGGAGTGTTGGAAATGGCAGTCAGATGGGCTAGCACAAATTGTTTTAATTGTTTTTCAAAATGCACAGTTTTTTTTTTTTTCCCCAAGGCAGATATTAATCTTAGTTTCTTAGGCTGCCTTATGTTGAGTTGATTACAACACTGTGTTAAATATTGCAATATTATTAGACATGAAAGCGATCAGTTTTTGTAATTCTGTTTTTGATAATTAGGTTATCTACATCTATTATTAAAATCTTGATTTCTGGGTAATTTGGCCTGATGGAGAATTATTCCTTTTCTGCAACGCAACTTGAGAAGGGATGTGAGTAAGTATCAGCAGAATGTGCGGTTTTGTTTGATATTTGAGTGAACAGCTGGAAGGAAATTACCACGAATGAGGGAGCAGAATGCTGTAGCACACTTATGTGAGGAAGAAAGGACTTAATGTCACATTTCTCCCACTTTAGAAATACTCATTCTGCTGTACTGCAGGCCCCTTGGTTGCTTAACGTGCATCTTGAGGAGGTCTCCGAGGTTGGGTGTCAGCGCTCAGCCGTGGTGCTGCCTCTGCCGGGAGGGTGACAGGAGCTGCGCTGTGCCTCTGGGCTGGACGAGCTGCTGCTGGAGCGCCCTAGGAAGTGCTGGGCTGCAGGGCTCAGCATCATCCTGCCTATTTTCAGTGTTTTGGAGAAGGCGTTTAATTTGGAAATAAAGATATCGCTGAAAGACAAAGTTACATCTTTAAAGCAAAACCCAACATGTCAGCCGCTTGCTGTCTCGGTTCAAGTCCTGAACTTGTCACAACTAAGCAACTTGTGTCAGTGTCTTCATCCAGCGGCTTGCCTGCTGTTCACCTGCAGGGACACTGCTGGTGCCAGGTACCTGCCGTCAGCGCTCAGTGCCATCTGCTCTGCTGCTTGCCAAGCCAGACGCTTCACAGCGATTGCCACGTACAATTTCTGAAATTGTGTCTGCTGTGTAGAGTCCATTTTGCTCTACTCCTGGTATCACCAGCAAGTGAATAACTCAAACGAGTGATGTAGACTAAAACTTCATTCTTAAAATGCTACAGTGAAGAGGAGGGGTAGGGGGAAGAAGCAGCAGGTCACAAGTTGCAGAACTAGCCCTAGAACCTGAAAGAAGTTTTCTAAATTGGTGGTTATATGGAAGATGGAAAAAAAAGTGGTGGTTTAATCCAACACTTTACACCTTCGTGAATGTAAAATGGCTTCAGATTAAATAAGCTTTCTTTCTAATGATTGGTCTATGTTCAAGGTCAAGAAGCGGAGCTTCTTAATTGTGTGGTTCCCTCTTTTTATAGGCAAAGAAATGCATTATGTGCAAAGGTGATAAGCAAAAGGTGGCAGCTATTATGCTTTTCAAGGTATTATTTTCAGACTGAATTTACTTGTTTAATTTGATTAGATGAACAGCAGGGCATTCTTCCCTATCTGCTTGGTATAGTTCAGGTACACAAAAACCAAAGTACTGTTGGAAATTTTCCTTTTTAATGTGAAACATTTTGGATCAGATCACAACCTAATTTGTGCCAGCTGTCAGGTATCAAATTCAATTTGTGAGGGAATAGAAAAGTTTGATTTACCTACCTGCCTTGATATCGTGGAATATATTTCATAAAATATGGAAAAATAGGCACTGCCTTGCACGTGTTTATACATGCAGTAGTAACAACTGATTGTAGGTATTGCTGGGGATTAACAATGTGACAGCACTGAATTTTCAATTCCACAGCAAAAGCATGAAACAATGTGTGTGCACACAAAGGAGTTTGTCATTCATATGAACAGAAAAAAACTTTATTTCTAAAACGTATATCCTGATAGAAGAGTCTGTACCTTTGAGGACTGTTTCCTTAGGTTTTTTCTTCCATAAAATTAAACAGTTTCAAGATGGTCTTATTGGTCAGGTGCCCACACAAAGTTGCTCATACTCATGCAGTTCAGTGCTGTTCCTCAGATGCCTGCTGCAGTTCATACATGTTGTTTTGGGATCCCATCTTTACTAGAAAACTGGTATATCCAGCATTCACTTCAGTTACATTTGTGACAGTTTCCTTTAAAAACTGTTATTTATAACGTGTCAAAAGAAAGATTCCAAGGGCATTTTGGAAATCTAGATTCTGCATCTGTTGTAGGCTGGAGTACAGGTTCAGATTCCAAAGGTTTTGCTTGTTTGCATTTAGATTCTCTGATTTTTGAAATTGTCAGTGGTACTAGTACCTATTGCAGTGATCATAGAACCATAGAATGGCTTGAGTGGGAAGGGACCTTAAAGATCATCTAGTTCCAACCCCCTGCCATGAACAAGGACACCTCCCACTAGACCAGCTTGGTCTTAAGCACTTCCAGGGATGAGACTCCACAACTTCTCTGGGCAACCTGTTCCAGTGTCTCACCACCCTCAGAGTACAGAACTTCTTCCTAATGTCTAATTTGCGTCTACTCTGCTCCAGTTTAGAACCATTGCCCCTTGTCCTACCACCACGTGCTCTTATAAAAAGTCCTTCCTGTAGGCCCCCATCTGAAAGGCCACTATAAGGTCTCCCCAGAGCCTTCTCTTCTTCAGACTGAACAGACTCAACTCCCTAAACTGGTCCTCATAGGAGAGGTGCTCCGATTGGAGTGCCCTCTGATCATCTTTGTGGCCCTCCTCTGGACCCTCTCCAACAGGCCACGTCCTCCTTGTGTTGGGGCCTCCAGAGCTGGACACAAGGATGTCCCTGTCTTATTCGGAAGTCAGATCAGTTCATGTGATATGAATACCACCTGCTGAAATTTTACAAAAACCCAGCAGCTTAATAAAATTTTTTATGTCAGAAGCTTGAAGGCGAGTGAGATGCATTTGCGATCTGCGTACTGGTTCAGTATTTACTAGTATATTAAATGGTAGTTAAGCAGCTTATGTCCCAGTTCACTTATGATCCTGTGACATTTTCCCAAGTCTCTTTTTCCTATATTCTCCACTTAAAGCAACTTGTTAAAACTTAGTTATAGATTTCCCGGGAAGGTCATTAACATTATTAAAAGTGGTTTTCAAAAAATATGATTTACCTTCAAGAATCAATGCCATTACCCTTGCAACTTCCGAAACATTTTATTTAAAGGAGTGGTTACGACAAAGAATGTAAAATGACACTGAGAAGGACTGTTAGAAATCTAAATGTTAAATTCTGTGAATGAGAAGTAATTGCTTTTAGTATGACTTGTGAATTTAAATATGTCTAGTCTTCTTTTAAGTGTAGCAATATCTTGAACATTTTCTAAAGGATTTCTGTGCCGTGCTTGCTGTAGCATCCTGCAGCGTAAGTTTGTCTTGGCTGTGCTCTAATCACTCTTCAACATCACCATGTTGGTTTTAGTGGTAGAAGTCAGAAGAGGAGATTTGTAGTGACCCTGTCCAGAAAGCCACGTAAGTGAGTGTTTGATGGTGTGAGGTGTTTCTGGACCGAAGGGATTTTGTTTGTATGGTTGAAGCTGAGTGTGTGTTTAGATGTCCTGGCAGTTGATAAGTAACTTGTGAGTCTAGCTCCAGGTTTTTTTTCACAGATCACACTAAATCGTTGTAAAATTGAGCGTGTGTCTGCATTTCCAGTTCAGCATTTGGCTGAGTGTTAAGACTGCATCCCTGCTTCTTGCATACTTTTATTTTTTTTTTCTGATTAAATGCTAGACTTGTGATGCTGGAAGTGTGTAATTGTTCAGCACTTACTTCCTCCTCCTTTCTTTAATTTGAGGATTTGTTTTGACAGCTAAAATTCTGGTAGTTTTCTGGTTTTCTGCTGCAGTAGAACCTACGAACAGATGTCGTAGCAGAATGTTTGTGTCCTCTTTTAAATAGTGAAAATTCGTTTTCTCCATTAACTCACAGTTTTCCCACCCAGATATTGTAAATGTATTTTTGATGATTGTGTATCATCCCCTATCACAAATTTTGGTCTAGTGATTTAACAGTTTACTGAAAGCTAAAATAGTTAATAAATTTTTGTTTGCTGAACAATTATTTTCATTATTAAAAAGACTTTTGGTGATGGATCTAATGCATATTTTGTGTGTCTCTGATTTTTCTTAAGTTGGTACTGACAGTTAGTCGTTGTTTTGGAGCAGATTTTTATCCTGTGCAAAGAACTAATAAAATACTCCATACTTGAAATAGTGGGTGCACCTTGTTTGTCTTAATCTGTCACAGTTTTTGGTGTCTGGGTAGCTTCTTAAACCAACATTTTCTTCATGTATTTGCTTGACCCTATTGATGTACTGAAATGAAAATCTAAGCATGGGGTAACTTTTCTGCAGATTTGCTGCTTGCTCTATTAACCAAATTCTAATTCTTCTAGCTCCTTTCTCACTGAAATTTACACTGGTGTGCAAATTTATAGTGTAAAATCAAGTTGAGATGTTGTTCTTTCTGGGGTGAATTCAGGGAGATACCATCTTTTGTGGGTGCTAGTGTGGGGATTAGGTTTTATTTAGCTATTTAGGTTTTTAAAATCAAATTCCAAAAAGCTGTAAGTTAAAGACAGTGGATTGTGTTAATTCTTTATGAACTGCCTTAAATGGTTTGCTGTGATTCCAGCTTACAGGGCCAGTGCTGGCAGACTGCGTAATGAGCTCTCTTGGTGCTGCCGGGCTGTTGGCTGAGCGCTGGTTCTCGCTGGGCTGCACAGATGCAAGGTCTCAACCAGTCTGCATGGAAGGCTCGGCTGCTTTCGATCTCATCCTCCCTGGTTGCCTCACTTCACACTTAAGAGTGGAAAAGAGAGTTTGGGAAGAGGGATTTGGGGAAGACAGTTTGTGATCACATGTGATTTATGTTCTTATGTGGTCTTCCAAGAGGCTCATGAAGCATTAGGTCCATCTAATCATTATCGGCAGTAAAAGACGGAGTAATCATTCTCTATGCTGTAGCATAAATCCCACAGGCTGAGCTTTGATTATTTTACTTGGCTTGAGTTGCTAGTTTTTTGGTTTGGGGTTGGGTTTTTTTTGTTTGTGGTTTTGGCGGGGGGGGGGGGGGGGG
>VWZK01011963.1:69184-164318 GCA_013396935.1 Baryphthengus martii
TTTTATTCTCTTTTTTGTTTGTTTGCTTTTTAAAATCTGAAGCCAAACATACTTGGATTGAGTATGTGAACGCTTGTTATTATGAGAAGTTTTGGGTTTTATGTTTAAAGGTGCACTTGTTTAAGTTTCAATGGCAGGCAAAATAAACTATTTGGATATTTTGTTTCTGTTTTGAGAAGTGATGATGTGTGGGACTGTGTTGAGGTGTTGACAGCTGACATGCTGCACGAGCACAGAGGAAAGCTTGGGAGTTTTCATAGAATCGTAGAATCGCTTAGGTTGGAAGTGACCTCAGAGATCATCTAATCCAAGTTTTAGAGGATAGAAAGACAGGCCTTGAAGCCTTTGTGGCATCTAATGCCTGTATGGCTTTTCATGTCTTCCTCGTTCTTGGCTTGGTGTTAAGAATGATCGTGTAGGAGTTAAGACTATTGTGCAGGAGTCCATGGCAGGTAAAACCATGCTGAGAGAATTTTCCAAGATAAGTTGTTTCTGGCATGCCATTTGTCATCAATCTAAACCCCAATATGAATTTAATCCATGTCTGATTGTGGCTGACCAAGATGATTTGACTTCTGGGGACACTGTTCTTACAAGCAGTTATGTTCCTCCTTGTGGGGAGAGGGTTGGGGAAGTTCCTCTGAGTAGTGTTTTATCTGGGTTTTTATTTTTGTATCTCTGTATTTATTTTGAAGTCTCTGTATTAGAGCTGTCAGAAACTTCTCCTGGTGCCTATTTGTATTAGGGATAGCTTTTGATGGAGTTATTTGTTTAGAGAGTTTTCAGTATCTGAATGCGTTTTGAAATATTTCTGTATTCCAGATTTGTGAAGTGGAAATATTCTTATTTTTTTTTTTTAGATTATATGTTGGATGAGTATTATTATGAAGGCATTTTGTATCTGCTTCTGTATCTGCACAGTAGCTCCAAGCAGGTAAAAAAATTGTTAAGAATTTTACTTTCTATAGAACAAAAAGATTCCTTAGCTTATTTTCTGAAATACGTATCAGGCTTTTAATTATGTTTTTAGAGTATTCAGATCTAATTTAAAAAGTTATATTTGGCTTTTTTTCTGTGTTTATCTGATACTGCTTCTTTACCTTTCTGTGGAACACTGTTATTTTCAGTTGTCTTAATTACTTCCCAAGAGACAGGACCTTTTTCTTCACGCCTGAGAAACCCGGAGCAGGGGCTGTCCCGTAGTACAGGGAGACTGGAAAGCACAACGGTAGTCAGTTCATAGCACCGTTATACTGTTGTTTGGCCGCAAGCTGACAAAAGCAGAGAAATCAAAAGGTATTCCTTGACACTCTGCTCTTAGTTCTTTTTTGCCTTACTTATTTTGCATGCTTACTGTAATGGAGAGTGGTGCAACAGCACTTTCTGTTTGAAGTTTAGATGGAATATGAAAAGTGAAGATAAGCCTTAACTTATTTCCTTGCTTTTTTTGGTCAGCTAATGTTTCACCTTTAATGCTAAATATTTGTTTTGGCTGCCATTTTGTCTGTCAATTTGCATACATATGCTTTCAATGAAAAAATACTTCATGGTAATCATTATTTAGCTAATACTTTTTTATATTAAGAAATGTTTGCAAACCAGATGAGATAAACCATTTCTTTGTCATTAATTTTGTATTAGTGCATTTTAAAGAATAACTGTCAGATTGCGTCTCTTCAGGAAAACGTATTGTAAATTCTTTTGCTGGAAATGCATAAGAATTTTAAAGCATTTGCATTGAAAGCAAAATAATCAAGCAATGCAACTCACTTGATACTATAATGCTAGACATAGGAAGTAAATAAGCGGAGGAAAATGGGAAAACTAATGTTTAGTAGTCATGGATATGAAATAAGCACCTTCTTGCTGAGTGTTTTTGTGCCATTTACCTTACTGCATTGTGCTTGCTGCTGGTGTAGGAGTGAGCAGCAGGGAATAAAAGGAATAACTCCAGCTATGCAGAAGTTAAGATACCTTTTCGGGCAGGTTCACTAGTACCAGGTTGTTTTTTTTTTATTTACTTATTTTCTTGCTCACCTCATCATACTTCTCAGTTTGAACCAGAACAGTTATACGTGAGCTTCCTTTAGGCTCACTAATTTGGGAAATAAATGTGGTGAAGGTGCCGCAGCAGGGATCTGGTATGCTGTGTGGAGTCTCAGGGTCCTGGTTTGACCAGGGCAGGGTGCTGATCCCAGCTGTTCCTGGTCTCTTGTGACCGTTCCCTGAGCCAGCTGGGTTTGAGAAGGATGAGTGTACTTGCCTCTGCCACACTCCAGTGTCCTTTGCAGTATAGATCTGCTTTCAGTGCCCTCATGAGAAAGAAGCTAATACTTTGTCACTTTTCTTCTGGAATAATTTTCTTAAATGGAAGTCCTGTTTGTTGCCTTGGAATTAAGCTGTTGTCAGATACCGAAGGATAAAATCATTGTTCTGTACCTTAAGTGTGAGTTTTGCAAAAAAGACAGTGTTCATACCTCACTGGGTCTGCATTACATCTTTAACCTCTAGAGTACCAGGCGTCTATTAGCTTCCAAACTTGCCTGAAGCTGGCATGACTTGGAACTTTTATCTTTTGCGTAGTCACCAGGGTTTATGCTGAGTTATGGTTTCAGATACACAGGTAGTCTCCCTGCTTTCTTTTCCCCATCCCTTATCAGTGGCATCTATTTAATATCGTTGTGACTTAAGGTGCTGAAGAAACGTAAGGGAAGACAGTGGATGGGTAAGGAATGGCTCTTTACGTGAATATAGAGGAATTTATTTTTGAGTTGACCCTGAGATAAGGTTAAAGCTGTTAGGGGCCCTGGTGGTGGTGGTGTTATCCTTTCTGCCCTCAATGGCTTCAAATTTACATTGCAACTCAAGTCCACGTGCGCTTGGATGAGCATTCGTGGTGCTTGGATGCTGTGCAGGCCCTCCGTTGGTGAGCAGCACTAATATGCTGCTCTGCATTGCTTCCTGAGTCCAGCCTCCTCTCCAGAAAGTCACCTGCCCATATGCTTTTACTTCTCTTTGTGTGTGCTGACAGGTGTGAGATGTGCTTTGTATGGCAGTGGGCTAGGCTGGCCTGTGCTGTTACTCTGTTACGCTGGTCTTTCTACTAGGGTGGTGTTGGCAGCACTCTGCAGGCTGTAATTCCTGGCAGTTTTTGATGTAGAGGTTAGGACAGTTCCCCAAATTCAACTGACCAAGTACTGTATGACCTGGTTTCTAACTGTGCCTAGTTGGATATTTTTGGGTTTATAAGTTTTCAGATATAAATATTCTGACATATTTAAATATTTGCAGCAATTGCTTGAACTTGTGGGTTAGATATGAAAATAAATTATCTTGACTGCAATTTAGTCCTTGTTTGCAGCTGAGTTTAATATTGGTGCTGCTCTTAAAATTTGAGAAAAGGCTGAAGAGCTCAGAACAGTTTCTTAAGTGAAATGTGCTGGGTGAGTACACAGAGAAATAGATTAGAGGGATAGAAGGTAAAAGGAAATAAAGAATGGCTTGAGTCCAGTCTTATCTTACCCATTCCTAAGTTCTTGTTCCAGCGATCCCTTACTGTCTGTGATCTGCTCCTTGCCTCAGCCCTCTGGGCTAAAGGAGCTCTTTTGCAATAGTGCCAATGAGAAGATAATAGGAAAATGTCTTACAAAAAATCCATTTTAATTGAGTAGCAAATGCTCAAACAAGATATTACAGCTGGTGAGGTTTTGTAATTTGACCGGTTGTGAAACTGTCAGTGGCAGTGAGGCTGTGCAATTATCTACTCTGTCCAGTCTTGCAATTGTAGCCATAGGTATTGTAAGAAAAGGCATTTTTTAACAGGCCTGTTGAGTTAGATGTTTTGTTTTCTTTAGCTGTGTACAGTAAAATTAACAAAACTGCTAAAGTTCTGCTTCAGGGTACAATAAAAGTTTAATCATAAGCCAGGCTTTTATGGCATAGTTGTGAGCTGTAATACAACATTTCCATAGTGTAGCAGGTAGTATCAAAAGAAGGTATTTCTACGGAGGAGTGTACTTCTAACATGCTTTAAAAGGGCAATTAAGGGGTGTAAAGTAGCTTATCATTAACAGACATTATCTTGTATGGGAGTTTAGTCAGTCACTAAGTATTTCCTGTAACGTTCATGTCACACGGTTCCATTGGAACTTTTTTCTTTTTATCTTCTCCTTGCTCTGGTTATAGTCCGAGTTCACACAGGCCATGTAAACTTGTATATATGCACGTTTTCTATTACCTAAGGCTTGAAATTGGCTGAAAATTTGGAATTAGATGTTAAGATTTTAGAAATAGAGGTCATTTAATAATTACGGGGTTTTTTCCTCTGGTTGTGTTGCCACTGATGCATACTGTGCAGCCTTTTAAATTGCCTCTCTCAAAGCTTTGTAAAAATCAGATATGGAAGAATTAAAAATTCATTTGAGGTTATGGTTGTGAATTTGATGGATTAAAGGTTGAATGGTCGGTTCATAAATGTTCTTCAGTAGCCTGACCTGTGGCTTCCCTAGGGTTGCTTGTGCCCTCTTCTGGGCATCAAGTGGTGGTATCAAAGTGTGTGAAGTTTGTCGTCAATCAAAAGGTTGAGTGAAATTCAATGATGGAAAAGCAAAACAGGCTAAAAATTGGCAGAGAACCTGCAGCACTGACTAATCCTAAAGCCTTACTTTTTGCACGTCTGTATTATTTTAGGAAAAAAAAAAAGTGGAAACCACATAATTTTCACATTATCGCATAGCAAATAGTCCACTGTAGGAACGCTTCAGGATTGGTTTAGTTTTCTTCTGAAGATGCAGGACACTGGGAAAATAAATTACTATGCTTTATTTCAATAGCGTGTAATTTTTAGCTTGTAACTTTCCCCAGAGCCTTTAAATATGAGCAGGTAGGAGATGAAATATGCCACTAGTGTTACCTACTTATCTTCCTTTCAGGTGTTATGCAATGGCCATCTTTGTGTTGGTTATCTTTCTATATAGCCAGCAAGAAGCCTGGATTTGGAGGGCTGGCTCCTTAAGCATAAGTGTTGTGTACTTAAATTTAGATTGGAGAAGAAAATCAGGATCTTGCAGAAATTCGCAAGTAAACCCCAGCTGGCCTTACAACATTTATAATCTGTGGATTTGCAACAGAAGGTGTCAAACAGTAAGTATGTGTGCATTGATTTATGTGTGTTGAAATGGATGCAAAGTACTTCATTGGTAGACCAAAATGAAAATATTTTGGTTAAAATAATGCATATGAAAAGCTCCCTAATGGTTAGAGGTATGAGGCAAAGGTACAAAATTCGAAGTCTTCAGGGCTAATACTTTTCTGTAAATACATTTCCTGCAATTGCTTCTCCAAAATGAACTAGAATTTATCTATTCTAAAGTATCTCTCAGATTTCAAAACAGCCCTGTAAAACTGCTTGTTTTATTTAACCATGTGGAGGTTGGGATGTAAACGGTAGAACTGGTGCTAGTCAAGAAGCTTATGGAACTGCTGCTGTGGCACAGACCTGGCTTCCTGCTGGTGTGTCTGTTGCTTTTGGGGTAAGAGTTTACTACTTCACTCTCTTTCACCCCTCCCCTCACATGCTGATAAAAATAAAATTGTCGTGGAGATTGAACTAAACTGAAGAAGAGAGAAGGATGGTTTTGGGCAAGCCAACAGTCGTAGTCTTAAATGATAGGAGCTAAGTTTGCAGCTCTGCCACAGAACATTTGCTGCCACAGATTTCTTGTGCGCTCATCAGCAAGATGCCTCGTCTGTCCCGATCTGTCACTCCAGTAATGAGTGGACATGTAGTAAATGGCAGGAGAATGCTGCTCGTCACTGGCTTGTCTTTTAATGCTAGCCTTTTGGAGTAGACATCAATTTTAACCTATTTCTGGGGCACGATGGCCTTCTGATCTCCTGGAGTTCTTTTGAGGCTGTTGTAGAATAAATGTCTGGCAAGTGACAAAGTCAACTCTTTTCACTGGGTTTTGGAACAACCTTTCCACTATTCAGGACTACATATGAAGTGACTGGACCCTAAACACTTCATGGCCAAGGAACACATCTAAGGATAAACAGGATTTTAATAGACCTGCAGTGATCAGTCAAAATGTGGAATGCCAAAAGGCGAAAATCCAGTCTCTGTGATGGTGTTCACAAATGTGTGTGTATTCATGGTGGTGTTCCATGCCATTCTCTTAAGATAAGGACAGTTTTTCCTTCATGTCCAGGCAATTCTTTATTTTCTGGTCTGAACTCATCTACAGACAATTGCTCAACGTGGTGATCATTAAAATACTCCTCTAAAAGGCCAATATTTCTCTGATCTGCTCATTATAACAGTGATCTCCGTTGCAAAAATTCCTGTAGCTATATTGCTATTGAGTTATTAGCTGCTGGGTCCACTTGATGATCCAGGGAGAACATCTTGGAAAGTACTGCAGAGACTAAGCTGCAGAATGTTGCAGCTTATTTTCCCTGAAAAGGATTTCCAAGGTGGATTGCTGTTGACAGCCACGCTGGGCAGCTATTACGTGAACGTCTCCTCCTTCTAGAGCCTGTTTTTGTCCCAGGGACTGGTCCTTTGAATTTACTTCTACTTCCCTCTCTGTAGCTCTTTCTGGCATGCTTTTGAACGTAGTAATAGCATCTTGTGCATATTAAAATTTCATTTTGTTTTATATGGCTTCTGAGTGTTTGATCTCAACCTTCTCAGCCTCATTCTGTGTCTCTACCAAGCACCGTAACCACTGCTATAATGTATCCTTGCATTAGTTGCCCATATCAAAGGCTCCGTCCAGTGTGATTTAATATAAAAAAAATTATTCTGTTAGATTAAATGCAAAAATCTGTTTTTTCTTCTTCCCCTTCTTTTGTTTCTTTTTCTTCCCTCCCACTGTGCATTGTATAGGCTTTTTATTTACTCCGCCAGATTGACAAGATTATAAATGAGAGCTGCGTGTGGAAGCCTCTAATTTTTCATAAGTAAATGAATTAATTTATCATAGCCGTTGTGTGTTATTGCTGTCTCCATGCCAGACTGGCCAGCTTCTTTATTCCCCCTTTTTACCTTCTAAATACTGAATCCATGTCATTGTGTTTGACAGCTTTCTGATTCCCCTGTCAGATGCAATTTGGTGCTAATCACATTTTCTTTGCTTAGTGTCAATGATACAGACCATGCATAATATTCCTGTATGTCCACTTATTTACTTGAAACACAGCTGAAGTGTCTTGGGCATTAATCTGATGGAACTACTACATTGAAATGCAAAAATGATGCTTGAACAGTAAGATAATGCAGTGTGGCAGATGTGCAGGAGATAACATTGAGGCTAAACTACTGATCTTTACCAAGCTGTGATGCGTTTTATTTGTTGGTTTTGCATACCTTTTCATTAAAAAAAAGATTGTAATCAGTTCTGGTTCATTAGAATGGTGTCACTTATAATTTAGTTCCTTCTCTGTGATCAAAATAAGAGAAAGCACTTCTGTTCCCCCCCTCCCCCAATTTTGAAATACAAGCAAACTATTTTTATATAGTTATGGGATACATTTTATGTATGTCTGCTTTTCATATGAGTATTCATGTCTTTCAACTACTTGTAGTTGTAATTTTTCAATTTCTTGCCTTTTTTTTTTTATTTCATACATCTCTGCAGTTTTCAAAGCTGATGTTATTGAGTCCCGAATATTTAAAATTTCTGTGGTTTCAAATAGGCTGTTACTGAAAGCTGAGCATGCTGTAGGTGTTCATCTCTTCTTACAAAAGTTGGTTTGTAGCACTTTAGCCTAAACTGTGTTTTATAGCATGTCTTTTCTCCAGTTACCTGTTAATGCTGTTTTGTGTTTTGAAATCCTTCTCTTTTAACAGAGAAAAATGAATGTTTCTAGAGGATGTGAAGACCCAGAAACTTAGGTCCTTGTACTCCATATCAAGAATTTGGTTATGTGGTGGTGTTGGTATTTGCCTAGTGAATGATGCATTTTTCTTTGGTTTCTGCATGTTTTTCTCTGAAATACTGCTATCTAGTCTTTCACTACTGAAATTTATTCCCTCTTGCTGGGAGTGCACTTAAGTGGGAGATTTTTGGAAAGGATATAGTGTTGGTCTGTCATAAAATGGATGAATTTTGAGAGATGTGTAGTTTATGAAAAAATTCAGGCTGTTGTATGCTTGTCAGCCACACAGACAATTAAGGATTTTCTTTTTTCTAACAGCATGTTCTGCTTATGAGCCTTGCAGCTTGAGTGTCTTTGTTTTAGAGTATATACTGATTTTACGAGTAAGAGCTTCTACAGCATGAATCAGCAGTTCTAAACTCTCCATCTCTTGGCACAGGAATTCTGTTCCCACACAAAGAAATCAAATCATGTTTTCCAGCTTGGATGGAGAGCACAGGGATTCTGCTTAGTGATATTTGCATGTAGACATGACTATGTATGCTCCCAGTAAAGCATTTTAGGAAGTAACTGAAGGCCAAATAGTTACACAGTGAAGTTTCTAATGATGCTGTTTCTTACAACAGTGGGTTCTGTGTATTGCTTGGGAGCTCAGGGTTCTTGACCTGAAACCTGAAATAAAGACTTCTAACTTCAAATACCTGTCTGTTTATGTGGAATCTACTCATCTGTGCTTGAAACAAGCTGGATTGTGAAGTTCCTTACTGCTCATGGCAGTAGGGGTGCTTACAGTGACCCACAGGGCTGTTGTGGTCTGGAGCGGAGCCTTCCGTTTTGAGATGTTTCATCGATTTTGTGGGCGCTTGTGGCTAAGCGATTTAACACAGTACAACAGTTCTCCTGTATGTAAAATTAAGATCAAGATTTTGTAAAGCACTTGAGCTATTGACAAAAAATGTTTGGAAGGGAAAAAAAAAGATAATTTCATGGTTGTAGTAGTAACCTGGGACTTGAGGAAAGGTAGCCTGAACTCCAGCTTTGTGATCAGTATCCTGTACTATCTTGGATAAATCAGCTTACTTGTGCCGTTATGTCCATTTGTGAAACAGGAATGATAGTTCTGCCATACTTCACAAGTATTCATTAAAAAGATACATATATACACACCATATGTACATATATACACATAGAGTACACTTTTTATACTTGGTTATTTTTGTGCCCTTCCGTTGTCAGTGTATTAGATACAGAGTGTGCTGCTAGCAACAAATACGCTTAGAGAAACCAAGGCGGTTTGTCTGCGGGAGAGGTAGGATTTAGTTTCTTTACTTAAGGAATTGGAATGTAACTGTTCTGTATTTTTTGTTTGTGGAATTAGAAGATATTTAACTAATGACATTAATATGTCATCTACTAAGAATATGGAGAAATTCTTCATGTTGTCTTACACTGTAGTAGTAAAAGTGTTGAATTTAAAAAATCAAATGCTTTGTAATTTCTCTTACTAGCAGAACTGATAATTTTTTGTTCATGTTTCTTTTTAGGGTACTTTAATAGTATTTGTATATGCTTTAAATTTCATAGATTATTGGCTTACCTTGTTTAAAGGCATCTGAATATAATGATAGTGGAGCTAGAACTGGGATTTTGTGGCCCTTTAAAATTCTGATTGTAGGACAGTTCATAGTGCTACATAAGATATTTGAGTGTAGACGTAAAGAATTTATTTTATTTTATCTTATTTGCTTTTTGATTTGGAAGATATTGAAAGGGTTTCAAAGTAAGATTGAAGTGAGTGTATTCAACCCTTAGCCTCTGTGCTGAGACTCCCTGTGGTGATGATTAATTGGTAATGTGAACATCTGCAAGTGAATAGTCAGTGTTAAAGTTGTCAGAGGGGCTGGGACTGCTCGGTAGGCTTCATATTTGTGAGATGTGAAAGAAAGTAGCTGCGATATAGATAAATCTCTGTCTGTTAGTGACTCAAATGATATAATGTGTTTTTTAACAATGCGTAAGGAAAGACTAGCTGGTAAGCTTATGATCTGGTTGGATGTACAGTACATCTTAGAACAATTCTAATGGTATTTTGGTTGATCTTGTTTTGGTAAGATCTATGGACTAACCAAGTTGGTCAACACATATCCAAGAGGAGACGAAGTAATAGTAGGCTCCTTCAGGGGGGAGTGGGAGTATAACTGCTGTAGTCATGGTGCTGTGAATTTCCATGATTTCTGTTTACATGGTACTGATTGGAGAATCTTGGACTTGTGGAGTTGTAAGAGAGAGTATGCAAGTCATGTTAAAAATGTATATATCACGCTGTATCTACATTTCCTTTGCCCACGTTCATCTAGGAATGCCACTGCTAGGATGGAAATGTGCTGTTTATATGCCTGTAACTGAATTGTAGCTGTTTGCTTGGTACCCTCTCTCCTGTATGAAATGGCAGGATACTTTGACTGTTCCTACTAACAGGATCATGTACCATCACAGGCAATAGAGAGAAGCATGTCAAGGAAATTTTTCACAATGCAGGGTATGTGCACCTGGGCAGGCAGCTGAGAAGGTTCCAAGAGCCTACTTGAGATGGGCTCTTCCATCTGCTGGCAGGCTTGTGGCTGGCACCTGCCACCTGAGCACAGTTGAAACTGAAACATGCTCCTTGTTTGCAAAAATGCTTTTCTTCTTCTTCCACCAAAAAGTACCGTATTATGGCTTGAAAAGACCTTAAAGAAAACCATGTAGAGACTTGCTAGAAATGGCTGATTGATTTTCAAAGCTTGCTAAAAATACTGAGATGGAGGGAACCTCTGCCAAGGTTGTCTTTCAGTAACGTGTACTTCCGTACCTGGTATAGAATAAAAGTTGAAGCAGTGTGCGTTTGGTACTCTTGGGTACAAAAACTTTCAGAAAGGGTTAGGTGCATAATCACATCAGCAGTTGTTGCCTCTTTTGTTCATTTTTAAGGCAGCTGCTAATGGATTTGTTCATTTTTTTATTTATTTATATTTTACAAAACTTCAGTTAATGTGAGAATTAATATCTGATAATGGAGACCAAGAAATCTTTGAATGTTAATGGTATTATGCATGCTCTCTCTGCCCCACTATATTTGCATTCTAATAGGATTGGAATATTTTAATGGCATTAAAAAAACTTCTGTAAAGAGATGGAGTGTGGGTAAACCCTCAGTGATACACTTTTAGATGAGAAATGTGTGTCTCCAATTGATTTCACTGTCAGCATAACAACTGTGTTGATTGCAGAAGCAAAAGATTCTTTAGTAGTGAGTGGGGTTATGTCCTGAGATCCCATTTCCTAGCCAGAGAGTGAACTGACTGAAGTCTAAGTGATTGAAAAGTAAACAAAAATGTATTTAAAGTAATTTGATTTGAATTAAATGTATTTCTACATTTATTTAGAAGAATCATTGATTTTCAGTTATTGATTGCCACTAAAATGTTGATGTGCAATTAAATGTATTTACATTAAATTTAACACTTTTTATAAAGAGGAAAATGCATTATATGCATATTTATGCAATAATACTTAGCATACATTTATTCAGAGTCTTAATTTTCACATTTAGCTTAGGAAATGCTGAGTGACAGTTCCTATTTAGTAGAATATTAATTTCTTCTTTATGGCTTGTGTCAAGCTAGTTTTAGTAATTGAAGTTCAATTAAAGCTGCATAGAACTAAAACGAATTTTAGTTAAAAATGGGAAACATTCTGGATATATATTGGCAAGAATTTTGCATTTTAATCTGATATATTGAACAGAAGCAGTTTGCAGATGATGCATGATAGACTATGCAGCTGATAAAGTAGATGAGACCAGGAGGAGTCTTCCAAGGTCCTGGAGCTAACAGTGTTCAGCTCTTGCATTTAGTTTTTATTCAAAGGCTATAAGAAAGTAAGAATAGTAAAATTCCCTGCTTTTCAGTTCTCAGCTGATTTTTCATTCAGAATGAACTTATTTTTTAATTGAATTGCCTAGATAGACTGAAATAAGAATATACTCTTTGCCAAGAAGTGGCAGCTATGGCTGTCAGGAACTCGTCATTTTATCTCTTCAGGAAGCTCTAGCTCCGTGTGTTTAGCTGTAGGCCTTCCCCACTTCAATAGCTTGAGTTTCCCTAAAATATTTCACAGGAACATGCTATTTGTGAGCAATCCTGTGGAGGGTAGGAACTGATTGTGGAATCCTGCTGCTTTTTTTAGTCTAATTTACATTACCTTACAGAGTTACATGACAGCCTACCTCTCTCCTTGCTGCCGAGATGAGGTTGAAGACTAGATCAGAAATGATTAGTTTAAATGATTATGATCTTGATGGAGTGGAGTGATGTGTCCAAAGACTAAGAGCTCTCCTGGGTCAACAGAAGCTGTAGCGTTTTTTGATAGACTCTGAAAGCACAGAAGGAGCAAAGTATCTAGCAGGTTAGCAGGAACCCTCTAGTAATTATTGTAGTGACTTTGGACTGGACCCCAGGGAGGAAGATGGAGCTGCCTTTGTTGCCTCTTCCCTATACTAAGGTCCTGAAGGTCAAGAGGCCGAGACCAATTGCATGGGCTTCAGTAGAGCCAAATGTCAGGTTCTGCACTGTGGCCACAACAACTCCTGACAGTGCTACAGGCTTGGGAAGGAGTGGCTGGAAAGCTGCTCAGCAGAGGGGCATCTGGGGGTGTTGATTGACAGCCAGCTGGACAGGAGCCAGTGTGTACCGGGGTGGCCAGGAACGCCAACTGTATTCTGGCCTGTATCAGGAACGGCATGGGCAGTAGGATCAAGGAAGTGATTTCGCCCCTGTACTTTGCACTGGTGAGGCCACGTCTCAAACGCTGCGTTCAGTTTTGGACCCCTCACTACAGGAAGGACATTGAGGTACTAAAGCATGTCCAGAGAAGGACAGTGAAGCTGATGAAGGGCCTAGAGCACATGTTTTATGAGGAGCAGCTGACAGAACTGGAGTTGTTTAGCCTGGGGAAGAGGAAGCTCAGGGGACACCTTCCTGCTCTCTACAACTATCTGAAAGGAGGTTGTGGAGAGGTGAGGGTTGGTCTGTTCAACCAAATAAGAAGTGATAGGACAGGCGGAGTTGGCCTGAAGTTGCGCCAAGGGAAGTTCAGACTGGATACTAGGAAGAATTTCTTTACCTGAAAATGTTATCAGGCTTTGGAATGGCTTGCCCAGGAAAGCGGTGGAGTCCCTGTACCTGGAGTTATTTAAAATTTGTGTAGATGTAGTACTTAGGGGTATGGTGTAGTGGAGGTCTAGTCAGTCTTAGGGTAACGTTTGGACTTGATGATCTTAAAGGTCTTTTCCAATCTAGGTGATTTTGTGATTCTGTAGTTGTTATTAGATTACTAACATAGGGAAGGATCAGCAGACTGGAAGCACAATTTTGCAAACTTCATTTTGATTAAAAACTGTGTATTTTTCCCAGGTAACCTGAACAGCATGTATAGGAGAAGGCAAAGAGATAAAATAAATGTTTACCACAAATTTGGCCAAAACTTGTTTATTGTACGTACCCCTTGTTGCATATTTTTATACCTTTCTGTTTGACTTGTGTTGGCCTAACTTACTTAAAATTAATTCTAAGTTCAAATACAACTGAGGAGAAGAAAAAAAAGTCTTTTATCCACCTACAATGATCGATTACTTCTGTTTTGTTATCCTGTCCAATAGATATTTGACAGAGTCTCCTCTGCCTCTTAATGTTTCTAATGAGTAGATGAACTTCTGTTGTTTTCTGTTCTTCAGCTTTTCTGGAATCCTTGAATCTCAGGGCAGGGAATACCTGGAGGGTGCATCTCTTCAGTTTATGTCAAAGTGGATAGCAGGCAGCCTTGGGTTTGCCAGCTGTGGCTCCCATTCATTGCTACAGTCTGTGTACAGTGTTTGTTGTTTTGGGTTGTGTTGTTGTTGTTGTTTTGTGTGTGTGTGCTTTCATTTGTTAGTTTGCAGTTTGGCATTTTTTGTTTGTTTGGGGTTTGTTGTCTGTGTTTAAAGTAATCTGAGCACCCAGATCTTTAAATCAAGAGTGAAGTTATTTTGGGGGACCTTCCCAAAGACCAGCATCAAGTTCTGCAGTGTGTGTGCCTGCTGAATTAATAATAAAGAAACTACTTACATTACACTGGAGAGGAACCACTGAGGCTTGATTTCAGCAAGTGTGAAAATACGCTATTAGTCTCATGGAAAGAAGAAAAATTGGACTGGAGGATAAGGATTCAAGCAGTGTGAATACATTTGTTACCTTGTCTGGAATCTTCCTTTGTGGATTTTATTTTTTTTTTTCCCCCTGGATTTTGTAAAACTTAGGAGGGCTCAAAGAGCAGTATGCTGTTATGGAAGTGTGGCTTACCTGGAGGGGACTGAATGCTCAGTATGATGCAGCCGCAGAAGAATAGAAAGCTATATGTGTGGAGGAACTGATGCAGAGGAGCAAGAATTTCCCTTTCAGGGTATTGGTTTTTTATTTTTTTTCTGGAAGAAAAAAGGTGTTAAATCTTAGATAAAAGTCGACGAAGAACTGAATCAATGTTGTTGTCATTTTCTGCCAACTTGAATATTCATATATTTCAGAGCATTAGAATAATGTCAGGTATCAGGGTGATGTGGCAGTGAGGAAGGCAAATGTGATTCTCCTGTGAACCCTTTGAAGTACTAGTAATAAAGCTGGGAAAACATGAATTCCCTTTTACAGAGTCTGGTGAGACCTCAGCTCACATAAGTCAAGGAGTAGCCACGTTCATTTTCCTGGAGGAGGCTAAAATATTTGACTAGTTATGTGGCTTCAGTTTTGGTGACTCTTCATGATATTCAAGATATTTGAAGATTTATGACAACTGAAACGCATTGGTAGAATTTTTTATTAGCTGAAAGTATTTTACTCCTCTCCCATTGCATTATTTATTGAGTAGTTTTGCTTACTTTTCAAAGTGGAGCCTGGTATATCATTCACTTTGACTTTTTTTTTTTTTTATAAAATATGCTTTGCTTTACGAATAGGTCCCTTTATAATTTGTAATGAGGAGTGGAAAATGGATGAACAATCTCCTCTCTAAAAAATCACATTTGAAATTTCTGAGTAATGATATGAGTAGTCTGAAGTCATTTATTCCCAAGACATATCACTGTGGTGCAGAATATTCAAACTACTGTAATCAAAATTAAACTGTGCCCTAAGCACGAAGATTTATTTTATTTTTTTTAAGAAAAAGCTTCAGATCACATTAAAACAATATTTCAGATTAATAGGAATCTGTTAATTGAATTCCACTTTTGAGTTAAATATATTCTTCAGTGCTTTTTATTATTTAATAAAAAAATCAGTTCAATTAGTGTAAGAAACCACACTCAGTATTTTGCAGTATATTCAATACAACAGAAAAGTTTTCATTTTCTTTCAATGCTTTTCTTACTGAAGATAGTCTCCTCTAAGAAATGTTCAGATAATTTTAGTCGTTGTTCAGAGGTGAGAGTTGCTGTCCGCGTTTTTATAGCTAAATGTTACAAAACCCTGCATCAAGTAAATGTTCACCACTCAACAGGGCATTGAAATTCAGCCTTGGAAATCAGAATTGTGTTAAAATCCATCTAATGAGCAATTGTAGTTTCACTTACGGAAAATGTGCATTGCTTTTATTTTTTTGATCCTATGCTATTGTAGAAGGACAAGAACATTCCTAGCATTGTAGGAATTGTAATTGTAAATTTTTGTATGATGATTGGTTTTCCTTGTGGCTCTTCTCCCGGGCAACTAGTAACAGCGTTAGAGGGCATAGCCTGAAGCTGCGCCAGGGGAGGTTTAGGTTGGATATTAGGAAGCACTTCCTCATGGAAAGGGTGATTAAACACTGGAATGGACTGCCCAGGGAAGTGGTGGAGTCACCATCCCTGGAGGTGTTTAAGGAAAGATTGGATGTGGCACTTGGTGGCATGATCTAGTTGATGTGGTGGTGTTAGGTCATAGGCTGGACTTGACGATCTCAGAGGTCTATTTCAGCCTCAACAATTCTGTGATTCTATGTATCCTGTTTTAATAGGATGTGTTCATATTTGAATAACAAATACCAATAGGTGAGTAGTAGAAAGGTGCAAACACTTTCATGTCCAAGGGATGCATTACATACATGTATGCATACATAGCTACTACTAACTTCATAAACATATTTTTTTTTCAGTTTTAGTCTAATTCTGAGTTAGAAAACCTTAGAATAGTATGTTTAATTTTACTGTGGATCTCGAACATGATGTCAATATTTAATTTGTTTGCTAAAAAAAAAATAAGAAACTTAACTATGAAATTATGCTGTGGGCAGCTAATGCTAGGGTGAAAAATTACTGAAATTTATAACATGTAGATCATTCTTTTAAGGAATATAATGAGCAAGGCAGCAGTAGGATGTCTGTTATGAACTGATTGCTGAAATGAGTAATTGTCACTGAAGGGTTTTTTATTATTGCCAGAGCTGTGACTATCTCTGAAAATTTTACTTTTAGTTTCATTGTTTTCACAGTAATGGTGCATTAAGATGTCAAGTCAAAATATTTTTTTCTAGTCCTTCTGTTCTGGTAGTTCATCTGGGAATATATATTTCTGGAACTGCAGTGTTTGGAATTACCACACTTCTTTTAAAGTTTCACCATTTTGTGTTACTGATCTTCTGAGAGAGCATAACTTTGTAGGTTTCTTCTTTAGTTGTTGTACACTTCTTGAACCTTCTTAAGCCTTAAAAAGAAAAAAAAAAGAAAAAGAAAGCATGGTTCTTCAGTGAGTGACAACGATTGGCTTTGTAGTCTTCTGTTAATAAGTATGATAAAAAAAATTGATGTGAACTAGCCAAATACTAAATACAGTTTTAGGATTTTGGTGACATTTCTGTTGCATTTCTGTTAAACTTCTCTCCTTTCCCCTCTTCTTCCTTCTGTTTGTCTGAAATTTTATGCATGAAAGGATCGTGACATTTGGGAGCTTTCTTTAGGGACATCATTGGTCGAGGTCAACTGACTTCTACTGCTGAAGCATATAGAGTCATGACTTCCGAAAATGAAGTCACTGTGAAAAGCAAAAAAGTGTTTATTTTCTGTTTTTTCCCAAGGGTATGTATGTATTATTATAAAGCACTAGAAACAACCTAGGTATATTGTTTATTCATAGAATTGATAACAAACTAGTAAAGACTGATAGAATTAGTTTATCATTAGGGACAGACCTTTCTTCATCAAGGTGACAGCCAGTTTTGTAAGCTTACTTTTGCCTTTCTAGAGCCTGATATAAAAACTGTCAGAGACATGGGAAATAATGCGGTCTTGCTAAGTTGGGCATCAGTAAGAAAAGGACTCTTCGCAGTTGTAAATACTGAAATGTTTTTCTGCACAGACAGAAACGTGGTGTGAGGACTGTATGACGTGTGGCAATGTCCCAAGATTTATCAAGCCTGTCTAATGAAAGTTGTTGTGTGTGTTATGCGATACAGATGGTTTTACACTTTCTGATGGGTTTCACAATTCAAGCGTTTTTTGTGCTGATTTTTTATTTTTACTTCCGAAGTTCCATTCCCCCATCCCGTAATGTTCTCTAAAAACATCAAAACCATTTAAAAGCGAACAGCTAGCTCATACACTGTTCTTGAATAATTGTGTCCAAAGCAAAAACTTATTTTTGCACATGATGCATACTGTCAAATTGGAGGGGAGGGGGGAGTGACTTGGTAGAGGTTGATCTGAGTTTTTCTTAGCTTCACAGCTCAGAAGGCTAAGTACACATTCAGGGGGTCAGCAGGAGTGTCGACATCAAGACACGGGAAGCGATTCTTCCCCTCTATTTGGATACTTGTGAGGCCGCAGCTAGACTACTGTGTCTAGTTTTGGTCTCCTTAGACTGAAATCTGAAAAGATATGAAAATTGAAGTGCTTAGTTACAAACACAAAGTGCTTTTAAACATGATAAATGATTGCCTAGAGTGTGAAGAGCCATGCAGATTCTGAAGAATTACTACTATACCCTATGATCTTAGTGAAAATGATACAAAGTCTCTTCACCACGGTTTACTTTGGTATGAATTTCTGAGGATTTTCACATCTATATAATCTGAAGATTAACGAGCTGCCTTGGAGGACTCTGCTTCCTTAAATTTTGTAATTGTTATGTGCGACTGGGACACCAGAAGAGAAAAGAGAGAAGCAAAAACTGTTGGTACTACAAATATATCTGGCAATGTAATGAAGGCCAATGATTTCTTCAAGCATTTGTAGCTAAGGAGGGTCAGAAGCAGTTAGGAGAAATGGTAATGGGTTCCCTAAAGGAATGCTTTTCCATCTCCCTTTCAGCCCTACGGGCTCCTATATCCATCTCAGATGTGTCTGAAATGGGGAAAGCTAGCAGGGAGCAGTTTCTCTCTTGTTTCTTCATCGGCTTCTGCCCCTTTTATACGAAGTTGTGCAATGTTTCAGCCACCTTAAGTGGCATCATAGTGATCAGGCAGTTAATGGGAGTTTGGGAGTCTCCTCAAACATGCATGTGGATGGGATGGAAAACGTGTGGATGGGCTGAAAAGTAGGCACAGGCTGAGAGTGGAGTGGGAAGGAAACTATTGGAAAGGAGGACTAGGGGGGGTACTGTGGTTGCAAGGAAGTGTGAATACATACGCTTGCTACCGCCATGTACATGATTCTGTCCTGGCTGGATTGATGCTTATTTGGTGCCATTTTGGGTTCCTTAGAAACCCTGTTAAAGAGCCCCAGCAATGAAGAAGCTTGGGAGTCAGAATGCAGCTTGGTTTCTTCTTGCATCTCTGTCTGTAACTAAATGCTCAGCAGCAGTCCACTTAAGCATTTCTTTGTAGCTTAAATGGGAACTGCTCATCAGGCTGGGTTTTTACAATTCATCAGCTTTTCCAAGACTTCTAAAGAATCCAGAAAAGGGTGAGCAGTTGGTTAGAAGAGGTCGATGCAGTTTGCTGGAGAGGTCTCCTGAAGAGCTGGCAAGGAACCTGTTCAAGTAAGAGTGGGCTGCAGGAACACTTTGTGCTGCAGTAGGAATTAGGAACAGTTTGAGGTCTCCTCCTTGTCCAGCTTTCCACCTCTCTTGTGTCACTTTGCCACGTGTGACTAGGAGTATCCAGTGTTGTGGGTTCTCTGTTGAACAAAGATGCTCCTTCTCTCGAGTGCTTTTGTGGTGTTACTGGCTTGTTTTATTGTTTGGTCCATCAAAGGGTTATCAATTGAATTGAACTAAGTTGTTAATTTATCATTGAAGTAGTATTTTAAAGTAAGAAAATGGATATTATGGAATTGCTATAATTCATATTATAAAAGCAAACATGTATTGAGCTTACCCACAATATAGTAACTGTTACTTTAATTTCCAAGGATTAAGTGCCTTGTTTCAGATACCTTGGCACAGTAAATATTTTTCTTTTCAATGAGTGATTACAATAAGTGCATTTGACAAGCGCATTTCTAGTAAGCAATACAGTCTTGGATATTGGTGTCTGCATTTTTATAGTGCCATTTTAAATGGACTCTCCAAAAGTAGCTCATCTTCTGTAGTGTCCATGTAGGTGAAAGTACTCAATTTCAAGGTAAATAAAAAGGAAATAATCACTCTTGTATTTTACAGTCCTCCTTCCATTTGTTCTTTCTCTCAGATGGACAAAGAATAAAAACAAAGGGCATTTGTTATCTAGGAAAACTCAGAAGCTGCTTCACATGAAAACATAATGAGTGTGACAGGCTACAAATAACATTGAACATGAATCCTTTACAGAAGAAAGGAGGAATGTCCTTTGGTATATTTACTTCAATCAACCCTAATAAGGCTTGTTTTATGTGTTTTATGCATCCGCCATCATAATTATAAATCCTTGACATTTTAGCACGAGCATTTATATCTGTCAGGGAAGCTACCCGGAGTCAAGCCTCAAGGAATGTCTGTATTGTTACTATGGTTCTCTATAACAGCTCTCAAGTAGTTACTAAGTGGCTTAAAAAATTACATCTCAGTCATGCTTGAAGGGCTCATCAAACTTTGCCACAAATATCAATGTTAAGTACCCAATCAGCTGCATTGTTTGAAGTACAGTCACGTGTGCCCATGAAGGAATTGGTTGGACAGGAAGAAGTAGTATGTAAAGTCTCATCAATCAGGTAGGGTTTTTTTTTTGCCATGACCTTTTCAGAAAGAATAAAAAAAGGCACCCCCAAAACCTACCAGTTCAGCTACAGGAAAGTAACAGGAAGATAAGGATATTTTTTGATTTTCACACACACAAAAACAGCAGCTAGACTTTTTGAAAAGCATGCAGAAAAGGATTTTCTCAGGCATAATTTCTTAAAACAGGTTTGTTTTTTTAATCTTTGTAGGATAGTGGAGGACCTTCCCAAAATAGCAATTAAACCACACCAAAAGCCACAAGAGAAATTACAGCAGCCTGTTAAGAAACTCTTAGAGATCTGGACACTTAGGTTCATAAATTTAGATACCCAAATTCAGTGACAAGATGGAGAGCTAAATGCAAGACTTGTAGTAACAAAGCAATCCAGAGGTTTTGGTCTCCCAGAAGTAATGGAGAGTTTGAACTCCTTCCTATGACTGTGATATCAGTAACCACAAATCTAGTGAATACAAGTAAATGCAGTCAGTGTAGTTCTTCAGCAAACAAAAGCCCATGGAGTGACTGGTAGTGCCGCAGCAGGAGGGCTGAGGAAGGAGCTCCAGAGGGTTAACACAGAGTCCTTTCTCTGCATACCCCTGTCTCTAATTAGTTTTCCTTTAGATGTAATAAGTGATGGGCAAGAAGAGGAACTCCAGATTTCTTGGGAAGTAGATCTAACGATTAAGATGTGAAGACTAGAAAAAATTGGTTTGGACAAACTTTTACAGCTTAGTGGTAATTTGAGTATCTCAGCTTAATTTATTAAGGAAATTATTATTCAAAACCACCTCTTGCTGTGCTGCCTGTTTATGGTCAAATACAAACGTTTGAAGCATTTGGCAATATTGAGGACCTCTAATGGCCCCATGCATTTGAACTGAAATAAATACTGCAGGATTCTACCAGTTTTGGCCTCATATTCCACCCTCAATTCTCCATTTTTATCTCGTGCTCTGTCCTCCTCACTTGGGTAGGATCCCTCCCTGCCACTGGCACACTCCTTTCCCTTCCCGTGGAAAGAGCTGTGATGTGAGCTGGGTCTGGTCTCTCTTTTTTAGACACACTGCTTCTCTTCCTATTTTGGCTTTTCCTTGTATCCTTGAAAGGTTTTTAGAACAGGGGCTACCAGTGTGCGATTCTGTTCTTTGCTACTTTTGACAATACCAAAAGAAACCTGAATAATGAGGGGAGGAAAAGTATCAGATGATCTTTGGGAAGATACTTGAGTATATATAGTTTTGGCATGTAGGTAAACAAGATGAGCTAATCACCATAGCTTTCACATAATATATCTGTAATTTGTTTTCATATGTAGGTATGAAGGCAGGCTACCATATGGTGTGTATATTGGTATTTTTCCTTGACAGCCTTTATTTTAAGTTAAAGGAATTCCAAGGGAAACTATTATGCAAGAATACCATTTCAAATACTTACCAGTGTAGACCAAAGGAATACCTTGAAGGAACTTTGAAGAAAGGCTGCAGGGCTCCAGGAAAGTTTTAAATTGAAAAATTAAATAACGCTTTCATGCATTTTTGAGGTACCCTAATTACCTTAGTTCTGCCTATATTCACTGTTACTAGTCTTTCATCTTTTAATCATTTGAACAGAAGTCTTTCATAAGTAATATATAAAATCTGATTTTACATTAATGAGTTTGTGGAGGTCTGAGCACTTCCACAGTGGCTTTATGAGGATTTTTTTTTTTTTTTTCCAGCATATGATATGCTTTACTCTCAGTCTTCTTTACTCAATCTGAAGTGCTCTTGTCCCCTTGTGGGCATAAGCTAAAAGTGTAACTCATGCCCATAGACTTTCTATTAGGAAGATGAACTTCTTGAGAGAACTGCAGAAGCATTTCTGCTGTTATATTCAGGCTTCATGAGATGTATGTGCACAAGACTCTAGTGTGCTGTCATGCGAGTGGGGGCACAAACATTGGTCCATCTTCATTAAAGCAAACAGAGATACGTCAGTTCTGCAAGGTTGTAGAGGACAGTAAGTAGTTCACTCAGTGATGTGTTGACAGAAGCTTGCTTTGTGAGGTTCACAGAGCTGAAGAAGCTGGAGAATGAAGAGTTTTCTTCCTGGTTTAGTTCCCTGAACTTACCATGGATCTAGCAAGTTGTAGCAGTTCTGTGGAGGAGCCGTAGAAACAAGTAGTTGGAGAAGGAGGAAAGTCAGGCCACAGCAGCTTCGAAGTTGATGTCAGATTTTGAAGTTAAGATGGCCCGGTGCAAGCTGCTGGCTAAAGAGGTAACTTTATCTTGTGTTGGTGCAGGTGCTCATGTCTGAGATGGCTGTTGTAAAGAACTGACAAAACACATAACCATCCCAAAGAAATGAGAAAAGAGAGGAGAGGAAAAACAAAAAAGGAAAGGATCCCTTTTCCATTTCTCTATTGGTTGTCTGTAGGCTACTGTTAGCTGCAGCCTTTCTCTGTCCATGTCTGGTTGTTTGCAGGTGGAAGCAGCTGGGGAGAATTGAAGTTCTGTTCTTTTAAAAATTATTTTGAACATGGCTGTGCTGTGATGTCAGTGTGTCACATATAGAAATATTGTGTGTCTTTTTCCTTCTTTGTTTTGTACGTATAGGGATAAATACAATATTAATCCTACAGGTCCTAAATTGAGGGATCAGAGAACAAGGTAGTGTGACAGCTGTGTTGAACATTATTTTCTGTGGCAGCTTGATCCATCACTTATGTCACAAAATTGGATGAAATAGTCGCCGAGCTATTCATTCACCCCTCCTGACAGCTCTTTGTTAAGGTGCGAGTGCTTTGTGTGAAAAGTCTTTATTAATTGACCAAAAAAGGGAGATTATTTTTGTTGCTGCATCATTTTGTAAATAACTAATAATCATAGCACTGGCTGTCAGAGTATAGATATGGTTAAAAAAAACCCCACAACCCATCAGGCGTTTTTCTTAAATGAACATTTCAAGTCATGGAGTTCAGGGAGCAGCTGAACAAAACAAACACGTTTTGAAGAAAACAACAGTTTTACTACTTTTTATTATACATAATGAGAGAAGGATGTAAATAAAGTTTTGAATGTGAAAAAAATGAAAAGAAAAAATTTCTGTCCAATTTGAATGAAAAATTTATAAGTGGAGCATTTAATTCCTTTCTGTGTTTTGAGTATATCATTCCAGCCATTGAAAATTGCATCTTTGCAATCATGTGCTAATGCTATGACTGAGAACTTCTCTTAGTGATTTTATTCTGACAGTAATTGAAAGCTGATTAATTTAATTGCAAGCAATCTTTTATTTTGCCATTTTTTCCTTAGTACATTGTGTACATTCCTGGTATTTGGGGTCAGAAAGGGAATAGCGGTGTCTATTTTCTAATTTAGTACAGAAAAGCTAGTAAAATATACAGGTTTTAACCTTATTAACAGTAATATAGTTGTCAAAAGTGTAGTTTGAAGAGAGAAATAATTACAAAGCCTTTTATTTAAAATGGCATGTAGGGCAATGGAAAGTCAGATGTTTCTGGTTTAACAGACGAGTGCCTTAAAGCAAGATCTGTAAAGTTCTGTTGTTTGTTCAAAGGTGAGGATGTTTTTCTTTGAAGTTCTGTAGCTCTACAAAATTGTTTATATTTAATTGAGTTTAATTAGCAAGCACCAAACCAAAACTGTTTCAGTTTTAATTTGGAAGGGCTTCTTGTGTTTATGGTGTATACCCTAATAGCCAGTGAAGCATGGCTGCCTGCGAGCTGTGCACTCCAACGTGGTTCTCCAGCTGCCTGAAAATGGAGTAACAAAGCTTCGACTTAAGGAGTGGAATGAAACTGGTTTTGGAAGGACTGAGAGACCCTGGAAAATGTACGGTTTCACATGGGAACAGGGTAGGGCAACACTTTGTCTTGTGGGGATTTGCTGAATGAAACATTACATCAGATTTCTGTGTCGTAGTGGCCAATAGTTCCCTGGGGTAACACATGCTGTTGTTTTGTACTGGGTCCCGTTCAGGCAGTAATGTCATTGTCTGCTATTGGTATTTCCCCACCTTTTTGTATGTGAAGGTTGGTCTTAATCGAATCCGTGTGTGTTGCTCTGTGTGTTTGGGAATATAGTCACGTAATTTTTAAAAAATCTTGTTTTACTTTTCTGCAAGCTTTGCAATTGAAGTGTAAATTATTGTAAATTTACGCTTGGTAAACTATGGAAAGAGTCTGTGCCGTAGGACATCAGACCAAGGTAAAACTTGGCTGCACTGCATTGCCTTGTAATAAGTTTGCAACTTACGATCAACAAAAATGCTAATAAGAGTGGAACCGTTCATTATTGCTGCCCTGTGTTGTAACTATGTCAGTACCAGTAGTGAGGAGTGTAGTACTTATCTGCCATTTTCTTATAACTAAATTTTGGTCATTTATTGATTGTCAAGGTAACTGGTAAGTTAATAGACATTACAGTAATACTGTTTTACAGTAGTAAAACTACTACCATACAGTAGTACCATTTTACCTATACAAAAATACATAGATATTTTTCACAGTAAATATTCATATCCTTTAAATAAACAAGGAGGTGCTTGAGTACAGCATGTGTACAAAATCACAACAGAGCACTAGCATAGCTTTTACAGCTTACAAATAGAGTAGTATTTTGATGTGTTTAAAAAAAATAATTAGCTGACCTACTGAACTCTCAATATTTAAAATATTTAACTGGTAAGGAATAAACTAATGTTGCTGTTTTCATGATCTGTTTATGGGGGATTTCTTAATGTGTCCTGAAATTCTTTTCCATCAGAAGAGGTTGACAGTCTGTTCCAATTAAAGAATTTTCTGTTCTAGAAATGAGAAGTCAATTACTACAATTATTTTTGAATAGTTAATTTACATAAACTTAATTGTATTCCTTCATTCCCTTTGAAAGGCTGAAGCTGGTATTTATAACACTTCGATTGATTAGCATTATATTTATAGTGTTAGAATTGCTACTGATAAGGTGCTCCTGCAACTGCAGTCCTGAGGAATTCTTGCCCAAATAAACAGTTCAGGAAACACTCTTTGTTCCGTTGGCGAGGAAAATCATTGCATCTTTGCTATCTCCTTTCCACACTCTCTGAAATATGGGAGATTAACTCTGGATCGTGTTACTTAATTAATGGTATGCTCCATACTGTAAAGAAATAATTTTTTTTATGATCTGTCAAAATAAGGAACTGTGAGCTTTTCACTGAAGTCACTCGAACGATGACAGCAGTAAGAAATGTACCTGCTTTCAGAGGAGTGTGAGGCCTTGGGGGCTGAGCTTAGATGAAAGTCGTCTTGCGGCCGTTTGCCAGGCTGTCCCGCGGGTGTTTGCCTGCTCTGGGCTTGCTCCTGTGCCCTGCTGCTCCAGCTCAGGGTATGGAAACGGAGCACTGGTGTGGATTCGGTTGGGGAGGGGGTGGTGGTAGAGGTGGCCTTTTCTCCTGCCTCTGCTGGAGGAATTGGAAGGAGGGGAGCTGACCTGTCTCCATCTCCTGAACCTTCTGGATAGGTGAGTGAGAGTGGCAGCCTCTTTGGGATGCAGAATTTACACAATCATCAAACCGTTTTAATCCTGCTGTATAATTAAGCAGGCAAAGGCCTGCGTGCTTTAACCCCTTTCAGGTGCTGTGCTTTCTATGTGTCATTTTGCCTGAACAGAGGTCAAGGCAGTTGTTTGACTTGTAACCTGTTTGCCCTCGGGAAGCGTCACCCGGCATTAGGGCAGGTGCTTCATGGATCCTCGGGGGAGCGATGACACAACACTGTTGTTGGTACAGTCAGAACTGTATTTTATCCTGGATCCTCTGCAGGTCGGATCCTCTTTTACAAAACTAACAGTCAAACCCCTCTGCAGATCGGGTGGTTCCCCAGTGCCCTGGGTGATTTGAACCCATGAGCCGTAGCGTGAGCTGAAGGCACCGGCGCAGAACTCCGCACTCTCGGCGGAAGCNAGTGTAGGCCTGGTGCAGTCTGCCTTTCTGGGCTGCCTGGTAGGTGGGCTGCCATGGCGTAAACCTGTTGGGAGTTTGCCGTGGCCTGGTTGGTCTGTGAAAATAACTTCATATTATCATTTCTGCTAAACTTTCGGTTGAACTTCAGGGGAGTAAGGAAAGCGTATAGTGCTTAGAAACTTCAGTGGGCAGTAATAGCGCAATGTCTGTGAGCCTCTGGGAGTGGCCGTGCGGGGCCGGGCTGCTGCTCTGCTTTCTGCTACTGACCACTGGAAAATACTTGAAGAAAGCTTATAGAAATAAGGCAATTATAACATCAGTGTTCTCCTTGTTTACCTTTCTGGTTTCTACTACTACATGTTTTGGGGGCTTTTGAGTCTAAGTTAGTGCTTGCAGGTTTCCATTTAACAGTTCTTGCTGAGTTTTTCCAACAGTTTGTCTAATTTTTTTGAGCCAATCCCTACTTTTGGCCTCTACAACATTCTGGGGCTGTAAGCATTGATTATTCTAACGTAATATGGCATTTAGTAGCATAGGGTGTGAAACCATGAGGAAACTCTCGGTCCAGTTCAGAAGTTCACTTGTTTATTCCCATCAAATGACAGCTGAGCTCCATTTACTCTGCATTGCAAATGATCAAGTGAATTTTGTATCTTACTATAACCTAAAGTGCTTTCAGTGCCATGGTCCTGCACAAACTCAAATATCCTCTTCATGAGTAGCAGCCTCTTAGAAATTGTTTCCACAACAAAAGTGAGATTGAGAAAGCAAACCTTTTGGTGGGCAGCAGTTGTGGAGCGTCTTAGGTCATGATGGACTTCCATAACAACTCGAACCATGAATAGGTCATTTTAGAAACAAATTAAAGATGCTATAGGGATCTGTGATTTTTTTTAATTTTATTTTATTTTTTATTTTTGGTTGATTGACTTTTGGTTTGTTGTTTTTTTTTTTCCGTGGCATTGAAGCAAGTTGCTATGATCTGTTGATATCTGGCTCTAAGACACTCTTTCAGCTGTATGTCACTGTGGGGAATGGCAATGGCCTGGTGATGAATGCAGAGTGAGCACCTGGGTAGTTGCCTTGTAATGAAGGAAAAAGGTACACAGAGATGGCTTTGTTACTGGAATTAATCTTTTCTATGTTATTTGGATAAATAAAAAAAACAAATTGTATGTTTTAAGAGCTAATTGTATGGTCATGGAAAGGAAATAGACTCTATATGGAAAAGAGGAGCAAGTTTCCTACCTAATTATTTAATGTTTTTTGTGTGTCTGAAATATGCATTTGGTAAATGTGAGCTGACACATTTCTAGCAACAAATTATAAATGAGTGGAAGACCTGAAAATGTCAGTTTCTTCTTGAGAAGCACTTCAGGATTTTTCTTTTCATTTTTCTTTTCCCTTCATTTCTTCCCTTAAACAAATGAGCACCTTTAAATATTTATCTGTTTCAGTATACTATTTATCATAGGATGTAATTTTTTACACTTTTTTCAAATGTCAGAGGCAATACGATGTACGAATATTTTTATATAGAGAGCGTATATAGCTTAGCACAACACAGAGAAAGTTGTTACCTTTTGTGCAGAGTGTCAGTCAGTAGCACTAAATTAAAAACAAACAAACAACACCCTATACTGCCAAGAATTAAATGCTGTTCTGTGTTTTTAAGCATATTCAACCCTAAATGTTTTGGAACGCTGTAAAATGCTCACTAATGACAGCAATGTCAATATATTTAAACACAAATGTATGTGATTTTTCTGAACATGTATATTGATTGTTAGCTGTTCTGAAATAAGATCATTGTTTTTGTACTCCCAATGATGAATAAGTTTTAATTAAAAAAAAACAAACAAGTGAAGTTTGGGAATACTTTAAATATATGGACTGCATTATCTTTTGTTTTGATAGCTGATTGCTGTTTATGATGAGGAAGAAGCTCACCTTAAGACTGACGGCACCAATGGCAATTTGACTGACAGGAATAGCCCAGACTCTTTTGAGACGGAGGTAGCGGCTCAGCTGGCTGCCTTTCAGCCAATTGGTGGTGAGATTGAAGTGACTCCTTCTGCCCTGAAACTGGGTATGTATATTTTTTTGTGGTTATCTTTTTAATATTTTGACCAGTATATAGTACTTCCTTATTTCTTTTTCTGAGTATAGCTATAGTCTGAGTTGATATATTAATGGAATTTTTTTTAGCAACCCGTTGTTTGCTTTGTAATTCAGCAAAGACAATTACAATGACAAAAGTTGGGCTTTTGAACAGTTGATACTGAAGACTGCAGCTGACCATGGCAAACTACCACCTGAGCCTTTTATCCTGCTGTATGTTACGCCTATCCATACAGCTGCGGTCTCTTTTTTTCTGCTTTTTTTGACTGGATAGGTTGCTGACAATCCTTCATAATAATCTTCTGAGAGCAGAAGAGGTGAAACCTATGCAAAGTATTTTCAGATAACAAAGTCATTGAAAAAAAAGACAGCATTTTTGCTGAGGAGCCTGGGTTCAACAAGTGTAAAATTCCTGTATGCAGATACTTTTACTGATTATCTGAGGTAGTGCCCTGTTTCGGGTGTGGAAGGTAGAAAGAAGGAGATGCTGGTTGCAAACTGACTTTCAGGTGAGCAAACTGTGATTAGGGGAGGCTTCTACTTAAGTCTCTCATATCTGATGGTACTACGTGATGCGCTGCAACAGTGGTCCCCTGTGTTGTTTCAGCCTACCTGGAAGGCCAAGAATTCAGACACTCGTTTCCAGTTATAAAGAGCTAGAGTCTTGTACATTAAACAGAAAGCAGTTTGAAATACTTTTTTTGGATTGAGAGCAGGCTAAGATGTCACCTAGATAGTAGACACAGAAGCTTTCAAAAACAGATTGAAGGTGAATCCTCTTACCATCTGCTGCTGAAGCAGTAGTACAGTGACAGCATTTAGTGAACGAATGCCTCAGGAGGGGCTTCTCTCCATTCACGCACACAGAATCACACAGAATGTTAGGGGCTGGAAGGGATCTCGAAAGATCATCTAGACCAACCCCCCTGCCAGAGCAGAGACCTAGAGTAGATCACACAGGAACGCATCCAGGCAGGTTTTGAATGTCTCCAGAGAAGGAGACTCCGCAACCTCTGGGCAGCCTGTTCCACTGCTCTGTCACCCTCACTGTGAAAAAGTTCTTCCTTACGTTTACCTGGAACCTCCTATGCTCCAGTTTGCATCCATTGCCCCTTGTCCTGTCATTGGGCACCACTAAGAAGAGCCTGGCTCCGTCCTCCTGACACTCGCCCTTTCCATATTTATAAACATTCATGAGGTCACCCCTCAGTCTCTTCTTCTCCAAGCTAAAGAGACCCAGCTCCTTCAGCCTTTCCTCATAAGGGAGATGTTCCACTAGAGCTCATCTCCCAATTCACCCTCTATTCCTCAGTACTGCTAGCAGCCTCCTAATGGTGTGCAGTAATATTTCTGAGTATAAGTAGGTGGGGTAAGGACAGAAAAATGCTACCTTTGCTTCTGCTACTCTTATGGAGTATTCTGATTACAACTTCAGAAATTGAATGTTCACTTGTCTGTTTTTTTAATTATGTTTTTAAAGAAAAAGACTGATTAACAAAATCAGTGGGCTAAACTAAAATTTCTAATAAAGCTCACTGCATGAGGCCGTGTAGCTTCTAATGGAAGTCTGTGCTCTTTTTTTATTCCTGATGTAGAAAACATTGAACTTCAAGCTGTATGAAATTTTTAGATTCAAATTTCCATCTTAGTGGAGCACTTCTATTTTTTTTTTTTTGTATTCTAGAATATAAAAAACCTTTTGCTCTATTTAATGACACATAGGAATTTCTAATACCTACAAATCTTGGGGAAAAAAATTAGTCTTGCCATAACTTCTATGCATTTGAGCCGTGTTTTCAGTAAGCATGAGGTATGGAAGTTTGTGACGAAAGATTCAATGGCCAGATGGTTTGCCACATCATTTATTGCATATTTTTAAATAACACTGTGTAAACACATTTTTGCATGTTTCAGAAAGTGGAGGTTGTTCTCCATAAACTTCTGAGCCATATTTAGCAAAAAAAAAAAAAAATCCTTGAGAGTGGTTTATCTACTATACTGTTGTATCTAAGTCGAGGATTGCAGAATATTTCAGTCTCATACAATTTAATGTAAAACAGTTAAATGTGCTAGAGCTCTTGAGCTCACTAATAAGCTACCAGGTAGTTTAGTTTTCATAGCATTTACGGAATCCTACTATAGAGTGTAAATAAGATGAAATATAACATGAGAAGAGCAGCCAATTAGGGTTCTGTTTTGTTTTCAATACAACACTAATATATATTTGAAGTTAAGCACCTATTGGTGTTTGCTTCTTAAAATAAAGAACATAAATATAATATATTTGTCTCAACAGTTCTCTTTCAGATTGTTTTATTTTACAAGGTAAATGAAAGATTTTTCTGCCTATCAGGCCCATAAATTCCATCTGCACTCTGAAATGTAATTGTTTTCTTTTCTGGATTTTACATCATGGATTACAGATCTGTAGACTTCATTCTTCCCTTTATCTTTCCTCTACAAGTCCCTGAACCTTAAATTATGTCCCTATTTCCACTAGAGGCAAATTGAAAAGTGAACAGAGATAGAAGGACAATTTGGTTGCATCAATATCCTTGATGCACAAACCACAGTAGTCTGGCCCCCTGCCTGATTATTGTATTGACTTACACTTGCTAGCAAAAATAAATAATAATAATTTAAAAACCCCCTGTTCTTACTTTGGAAGCAAGAATGTGATTAAATATATATGTAGTGAGTAGCTTTCCATGGTAGAGCCATGCTTCAGGAACTGTCGTGTGCTTACATTTTAGAGTGCAGAATGCCTTTAGGGATGAAATGCAAGGAATCCATTGTTATATAAATTGTCAGATTGTGGAACAATTTTGCCTATTAATTTCTGTTGGATGTTTTGTATTCCATGAAACAAGATCCAGGGTTTTATGTAGAAACAATGTCTGATTAGTGGTATGCTCAGAGAATACTTAGAGCTTGATACTTAATAAGCACGTGAAACTAAACACTGTTGTTCTCGAACAGGAGAGAATCGACACATTTTAGAAAAGGCTCTTGAAATCTTGCCTTCAAACTTTTTTTTTTTTTATAAATTATGCATTTGATCCAGTTAAGTTAATCATACATTATACCTTGTCTTTAAAGCCTTTACTGGCTAGATACAGAGATGGTGATGATGGGGGAAACTTTTATTTATTTATTTTATTGTAGAGTTACTTCTTTCAGGTTATTTTGTGGTTGATTCTCTTCAGAATACTCATAAGCTTGACTCTAAAAATCACAGTTTTTCCATTGTGTGGTTAGTTACCCTTATTTTTCCCTTTACCACCTGTAACTTTGTAAGTGATCCAGAATAAAAGCAATCTTATATTTGACTTGGAAGCTGAAAGTATCTCGTACTTTCTATTGCTTCCTCATACTGGCAAAATTTTAGAACAACAAAGTAAGTTTGTTGATTTACTGACTATCAAATAACTTTTTAATATTTGACATATATTTCCTTAAAACAGTGCAGGAAATTATTCAGATATTTGTTTTCGTTTCCCTGAAATTAATGTATTTCTACTTTTAGACCTAACTCAGTATTCTCAAACAGGTGAAACTGTGGGCTCTTGTGTTTAATTTACGAAAAATGTAGGAGGCCTTAACTGTTTCTGAACACAGTCTCTGCTGTGTCCATAGCATAAGGTGAGGTGCAAACATATTTGAGCACTTCTTTGCTCTCCCTGCAGGGCTGGATTATCAGATGTTGCTGACTGTGTCAGAATTCAAACTGCAATGTAAGCAATACCTAATTGTTTCTTACAGCTAAAAAGGCTTTACCGAAGTTCATGATATTAAGGGCTTAAATTGCTGAGGGAAATGGTCATTCACTTCTGTATATAGGTCTCAATTTGGTAGTAGGCTTTTTGTCTTGATATTTTCTTGTTAAGCGGAATTACTGAAACAGTCACATGGTAAAAGTAGTTGTTTCTCCACAATTTCATTTTCCTGTATGTGATACTTTTCTACTGAAACCTGCCATCAACCATTTGGATGTAGATGGAAGCCTAATGATGTCATCACATGTACTTTGGCGCACTCAATGACTATAGTTTTTTGAGAAGTAGCAATGCTTTCTTTGTTCTTATTTGGATGTGTTGGACAAGTAATGCTGCATCTCAGTAGAAATATGAAGAGGGGTAAGGGTCATTGCTTTTTTTGTTTCTACTCAGCGTAGTTCTTGCAAATATCTTGCCTTTTTTGGTTTAGTGAGCAGAAGAGTACTGATTCTGCATAGAGGCCTTGGGTTCAGTTACACCTCCAGTACCCTTTCTATTTTTCATCCATAATTCAAGTATAATGCAAAAAAAAAAAAAAAAAGGCGGCTGATAGAAATTTAAAAAATTGTACTCAGTTTCTCCTATCAACATAAAAAAAGAGCTTTCTTTTAATACTGAAACTCTTGATGTACATGTTTCAGTTGACAATGAAATAAATATAGATCTATTGTAAAAAAGAAATAAATCCCTATTTGACAGAATATGTGATTGGGTAAAGAATGCATTTCATGCTACAATGCGAATGATAATAAAGCAGGTGTTAATATATATTACAAAATTTAGAGAAGCACACAACCATTTGATGTGCCCAATCAGCTGTCTGAAACAGTGAAGAAATGATCCACTGGTTTTGGTATTTCTGTGGGTAATGAGCACTGAGACACTGTTGCTAAACTGGCAGCAGAGAGAGCTTGCCTTGTGAGACACTCTCTTGTGGGCAAAAATTCCCAGAGTACGCTGGTGAGGTGGGCATACAACAGATTTTGAAGAATGATTAAGTCAGCCTAAATAGCTGACTTATATTTGAAAAATTGAATAGAGGTAAACTTCAACATCTCTAACCCCAAATACTGTCCTGAATTCTTAATTGCCAACAAGTTAAAACTTGTTTCTGAGATATAAAACTATGGATAGAGAAAACCTTATGATGAACAGTGAAATCACAGTATGTTGAATACTTTTTAGTTGCATTGCTTTTATGCCATGGTGAATGTAAGGTAATCTAGACCCCAGTGAAAGAGTTTATTTTAAAACTCTGTGTCAGAGACGGTCATCTGGCTCCTCAGCCCTTCTCCTGCCTGGTGTAAAGGCTATTGTATGCTGAGCATCCCTTTTAAACTTGTGTACCCTTAGAAGACTGAATTTAGATGTTCCACTGAAGCCAGACTATGATTGCCAATGAGTTGTTTTCCCGTTGTTTCCAGAAGACCATGATGCTCTCTGGGATTAGATGTCATCTCTAACGGTATTTTCTTTGGTCTAAGCTTACAAAATCAGACAAAATTATTTCTAATAGGTAAAATGACATGCAATAATCTTTCTTCAAAATTGGTATAAGAAACACATTTCCTTTATTCTACAGAGGTAGTGGTTTTTGCTTTGTAATGAAATGCTGTTTAGATAAATACATTTTGTGTACTCACTATTGATCATTTATCTTCATAGCAGCAAAAGCTATTGTGCTGGCTTTTTGGCAAATTGTGTGTGAGTATATTCATTGGTGCACTAACTAGTGAACAGACAACTGCTTGGAATGGTGGAACATTTGGAAGTCCTTGTATGTAGGTGGTAATTACTGGGTAAACTAGCAGTATTTTTTGTTGGCGTTGGTTGTGAATGTGTGCTTTATTTGTTTGGTTTGGGTTGGTTTTTTTTATGTCATATTCTAATGTTTCTCTTTGACCAGAGATGGTAGCTGAGAAAACTTTGTAGAGTAGGGACTTAATTTTGCAGACTTTGTTGACTGATTGCCTTTATTCCCTGTTCCAAACTGCAGTTTCATTGCTGGTGTGTAATTAGACAGTCATTCTCTCATTTTAAAGATAGCTTTGCTGAGGTAGTGGATGACGTTCTTGTCTAGTGTGTTGAAATCTTCAAATAGCCCATGTTGGCTGGAGTTACGTACGTTAGAGATGCTAACATTATATGTAGATAGTCCTGTCTGGGCTAATGGTTTGAGGTTTTTGAACACATACATGTTTATCGTACTAAAAGTGAACTAGCAATGCATGGTAAAACACAAATCAATCATCTGTGTGTAAATTGATGTGATTCCTGAAATGTTTTCAGAGTGTTTTGGTTTGGATGTTTACCAGCTTTGGACTAGAGGTTTTTAATAAGTCTTTTCTAAAGAAATGGTTACCCACCAGTAATCTGCTCATGAAACTGGTACATCCATAGTGTTTTAAGCAGTGGCCTGCAGGCTGTTGCTACGCTAGTGTTGAGTGAAAGCGTGCTTCTTCACAGACCATGAGTCCACAAGGAATGCTTTGTGTGGTCATTAGCTTCAACTGCAAGCTAGCTATTCAGAAGTATTCCTTATTTATTTATTTATTAAAAAACAAAACAAAACTACAAACCTAGAGTGTCATTAAAACTTTCAAGTATGTAACGTGCCAGTACAGATGCTTTGTTTTTGGTAGAACAGTTCTCGGTTTCTTATAAGACTCTCTGATTGAACTAGATGAACTATCTGAGTTTTTAATGTTTGTAGTTCTTTTGACCCTCATAAGCCGTCTTGTAGTGTTCCGTGCATCTGTAAGTGTACTACTGGTCCTTCTGGTTTCCATTTGCACCCAATAATTTACTGTTCTTTTCTAGTGATTTTTCCCTGCGTGGTTAGTAGTGGAACAGGAAAGGGGGAGACTAAGAGATTTAGCCTTTTGGATTTTTTCATTGTATCAGTTTGGTTTTGATTTTTCTGTCCATATGGGCAGGAAAGAGAGCACCAGTTTATTTATGGAGGATCCATTTGATGGATATATCACTCTGAACTGGAAAGGCCTTCATGACTGGCTTAATGTTTCATTTGCTTTATTTGATAGATGATGGTTGCGTGCACTCGACCTTAGCTGTTAACTTTTCTCTTAACTCCTCTCCTTGGTGTTAAGTAGTCTTGATTTTACCTGGAGGAAGACAGATGGTATTTGGTGGTACTGTCACTTCTGAATACTAAGGTGGGGGAAAAGTAGGGTTTGTGTAGATATATCCATGGCGGCTTTTTGGTTGATTTAATTGTTCTTTCATCTTTCTCCCTTTCTTTGGGAATTGTGTTGAAGATTCCTGAAGCTGTTTTCTGAGTACAAGCATTACGGGAAGAAGATACAATTAGGTTCCTTTGATTGCTGTCTATTACAGTAAAATGTAGCTTCTTAATGAATTTGTAGCTTTATTAGTGTTAAAATTGAAGTTAGATAAAGAAATAATTGCTTACAACAGTTCTTCATAGCAGGTTATAAAATTTTCTTGTAAAGGACAGGAGTTTAACTCCTTCCTTTGGAAGTTTTCACAGCTAAGTAGGGCATGTGTTTTACTTCTCTTGCTGAAAGGTCTTACTTTGATAGTTCAAAATGTGCATACCTTTGCTTTCTAGAAAATCTCCCAGAACAAGTTTTTCTTTTACATATGTCTATATAAAAAAATATATATACGCATATATATATGTGTGTGTGTGTGTGTATATATATATGTATGTATACATACACCCCTCCACCCCCTGAACAGTGTTCTAGGCAAGTGGAAGATTTGGATGTATAAATAATAGTTGGAATGGTGGGTTATAGTCTCTCTGCTAAAATGGCCTTCCAAATGGCAATGATAGTTGAAGTTCAAGCTGTATCGAGGCACTTGTGCTTTTGAACAATTAGTTCTTTCAGTTCTAGATATTGTGTGTAGTGTCTACAGTGGACACTTGTTTCATGAAAGCAGAGAATACTACAACCATCAGTAGGTCTACTACAGGGTAACAACAGTAGTAGCCTAGAAAGTTTTGATTTTTCCATTTTGATCCAGTCGGTGTTGTGGCCTCATCTTTAGCATTTGGGAAAGGCTACTTGCACTCTTAGGGAATTTTCTTGAAGGTTTTTTAGGGGCTTCAGACAGGGAATATACTTAATCAGCTTTAATATATAACTATGGTTTTGGGGCTTGCTCTAGTTTAAATTGTGCTTCATGTGGTTGTTCAAAACACTTACTTAATTTGAATAGCCCTATATGTTTGAATTGCCAAGTCCATTGGCAGCGTCTTAGTTTGAAGTTCAAGGGATTTGAAGGCAAGGTTACTTTCAGGAGTTTTTAGAAGTTTCACCCTTGATAGGCCTGATGACAGGGCTTAAATTGTTATCTGCAGGGTACAAATGTTGGCTGTTTCTGTGCGACTTCAGAGCTCAGAAAGAATTCCTTCTCTTTCTCATCTCCTTTGAAGTGGAAGTATTCTAAGTAGGCTTGGGGGCATTTTAAACAGCATAGAGTTGGTTAGTCCTCTTTCAAGTTGGTGTTGAGATACTATGGATATACAGACAGCGTTATTTTTAAATACAAAGGAAAACACATGATTATGTTTTTTTTAAAAAAAAAAGTTATGAAAACAGATATGAACTGAAGCTATTCATTTGATAACCAAAATGTTGCTAATACTTGTATACAGCAGACATGCTGTATATACATGCAGGTAGGAAAGACACTTTTTCTTACATAAAAGTTCTCGTGTTCATCTTAGTGTTGCAATGGCAGTTTATTGGCTGAGGTTACTGGTGTTTGCCGGTACGTTGAGTATACTACATGCGTATAATAATTCTCCCTGTGTGATCCAGGGAAAATTAACATTTTGAAATGGGTAGATTTCAAAAGAAGCGCATTATAGAAGCACGTGCTGTCTTGTGTGGTTTGAGGCAATCCTGTTTATTTCCTTAAGCACATGTAACTTTATTATCTTTCTCTGCATCAGAAGGCTGCTCTTATAGGAGTGATACCCGGTGGTGTTTGGTGCTGTTTGTCAGAGGTGTTGGGAAGATGACACCATGCTTGATAGATTTTTCTCCTCTGCAGCATTCAGTTTAATCTGCTTTTAAAGAATTGTGATGATCAATTAAAGTCTGCTTGTGTTCCTAAAACAAATGGTTTCTGTTCTTAGGCAAGCTAAAGGTTTGAAGATAACTTTTCATTTTGACCTCATGACATAAACTTGGTATTACTTTCTTGTCCTTGATTCACGGAAATGAGTTTTGCACCAGCATAGCTGGAGATTATCTTTGTATTGCAGCAGAAGAATACAGCAATGACTTCTTTAAAGATATATGTATATAAAAAAAATTCCACGCGCTTCTCTGTCTTTGGGTTATGCATTTCAAAAACAAGCTAGTCTTTCCTTCCTTTCACTGTGCCCAAGAATGTAGTAGTAGTAGTGATGGTAATAAATTTATGTGCATAGTTTGTTACCAAAGAACTCTTTTTAAATAGCCCCACTGCCTCTGATTTCCCCAAAGATTGTTTCTCATCAATTATTCCCCTTGTCTCTATTCCCTTTACACTTGGTTTAATATGCCTTACTTTGGGGCAAGGGTGTATCCCCATGAAAATATGCTAAGTAGGCAGAAAAATATTTTTCTGTCACAAGTTATGCATTTTCCTACAGTAGCTCTCAAACCGAGATGTTAATTTCTAGCCTTTTATTGCCTCAGGGAAGGTTTTGGGGCAGGTGATGAATGGAACCTAGAATGATGAATAAGTAATATTATAAAAGTCTATGCTGGTTTTTGATACACTTTTACTCAATGAAAATATTTCTACTCGGATTTTTGTCTACTAATTTTCTGATGTTGCTGGTTTTATGAGTATTTGTATATTGCTACGATGCCAATCTAGTTTCAAAGGTTGTCTCTTAAAAAGAAACAGACCAATCCACTTAGTAAACTAAATATTTGCAGCTGAATGCTTTGAATGGCTAAAGTCTAATATCGTACTGGAAGGCTATAGTGCAATCTCTGTCAGTACGCTCTGGTGTTAGGCAAGACAAATGAGTGTGTATGTGTGTTTATAAATCTCTACAGTATTATGTGCTGTATTAGCTCTGAGGCAATATGACAAAATGGGTATTTTGGGTTGAAAATGAGCCTGCTAAGCTTGGCTGATTGATTGAAATTGTTCAAGTTAAAAAACACCAACAACTAAAGGTCTTCAGGTAGTAGATGATTTTATTTTTCTTAAGAAGCCAAAGTAATACAGTTTTATACAGGGTTTTTTTTTTTTTTTTCAAATGTTGATTCACTAAGAATCATTTCCTGTTTGCTTCCATATGAACATGTTCCAGTGTACAGATGAACTCATCTTTATGAAAGTCATCATTAGCGAAGTTACAAATAACAGTTAAGTGATTCAGTCAGTTTGCCCATTGCCACGTAGTTCTTTTTCATTGCTTTCTATTTAACTTACCCTTTCAAGAGCCTTAGTTGATCATTAATTTTTTGTCTCTTCTTTGAAGTGCCACTTCAGATTTTGATTGTATCTCACAACAGATATCTAAAATCTCAGCCAAGTAAAATGGGGAGTTGTGTATTTACTACTGAACATAGTTGGCAAAAATGCAGCACCCTCCCAATATGTTGAACAAATTTCCCATAGACTGGCTGTTGATTTATGCTTTGCTTTCTTTGTAACTCATTACTTCATTAGAGGAAAGTCTGTTTATTGTAGAGATTAAGTAAAAGAAGAATGTAGTATGTTCACAGAAAGATGAATCCTGCAGAGTGTTTTGGTCATCTCTTCTTTGGTCATCCCTCCCAACGAAAGAAGACAAATGGTTCTCTGTGATTGGGTCATTTTTTAACTTGCCTACAGAAGTAGTCATCTTACCATTTCAGATATTAAGACAGATTAATAGGGAATCATTATTCACTTTCCTCACCGTGTAAAAACTACAAGTATTGAACAAAACTGTCATTTGACAGATTACAAAGCAAAACAACCCTAAACTTTCATGAAGCACTCAGTGGAGTTGTGTGATTCGGTGTTAGAGGCAAAAAATCAATGCATTATAATAGAATTAGACAACTTCACAGGAGATGGCTCATCAGTATCAGTGACTATTAAAATGTGGTGGTCTGGATGCCACTCTGATTTGGAAATCTTTCAAACATTATTATTTGCAAGCTCATAGGATACAGTTTTGTTATGCTCTCTCCCTGAGTATTTGCTACCACTGATAGATGCGGGATAATGGGTGGAGTGGACCCAATATAACTGCTCTTACGTTCTTACCATTTCTCGAAACCTCACAGAAGGTTTCAAGTTCAGCAGTCTTCACTACTTGGTCTTGATGACTTTTAAAATTGGCAAGAAGTAGACGGAAATTTGAGATTAAAACTGGTTTACCATGACCAGAATACAAAATAATCGTAATAGGACTTCTTTCTGTAAGGAAAAATCAAACCAGAAAAGATTCGTAATTTAGATCAGATATGTAAAACACAGGTCATATTTACATAATACAAAACCCTATACTAAACCTGTTATTTGTGATACTCCTTTAAAATATCATTAAAATATTCAAAAAATGTATGATACTATACTACTAGCAATAAAATGCTACCAAAGTGATATTCAAGCTGTATAGTTTAGCTGCCAAAGTTTTTAAAGAAAATTAAACCGTTGAACTGTGGAAAAGTGACTGAATAAGCACCTGTAACTGATGTTAGCTGAAGTGCTAAAGCAGCTTTTGGCAGCTTGGCCTCTTTTGCAGGTGCACAGAATATTTTCTTTGTGTCAGTTTATTCAACTAGTACAGTTCATTAAGTGTTTCATTTGAAGTTGAGAAATGGGCTGGGAATTGAAATAGAAGAAATGCTTATTTTCACCTTTCAATCTGTGAATAATAATGAGGTGCGAGAGTCTGAGATCTATTAGTTTTAAAATCTTAAAGGATATATTAGCCTAAAATGATTGATTTAAATTTGGTAACTACAGATAATATGCTGCTTAAAAAAAAATCCTGTTTATTAAGATTAATGCTTTTTGCTCTGTCCAGCAAGTTGGATGATTAAGACTGGTGTTTTTAAGTATACCTAAAGTTTAGTTTCCATTGACATCTGAATGCCATTTGAAACAGATTACATGAAAAAAAAAAAATATCCCTAAAAAAACCCCAAAAATATTTTCACGTGTATCTGGGGAAATTCTAACATAACACTTTTTTTTTTTTTTTTCAAAATGATAATTAAGAAGCATAAAATGTTTGAAGCTGCTTTAATTTTTAATCCTATGTCTGAATCTGGAAGTTGGATGTACATGATTCAGTGGGTGTGCAATGATGGTGTGATTCACAAAGATGCTTCATCTGGACAAGAGTAAGAGACAGCGTGGCCTGTAGTGGAAAGCGCTGATTCTTGTTGGTAATAGCCAGCGTGTTCTCACAAAGCTCCTCATCAGAATGCTTCCCAAGCATAAGAGTGGCATATTTTAGAATCATAGAATCGTCAGGGTTGGAAGGGACCTTGAAGATGATCTAGTTCCAAACCCCCTGCCATGGGCAGGGACACCTCCCACTAGGTCAGAGCCCCATAACCTGACCTTAAAAAATCCCAGGGATGGGGCTTCCACCACCTCTCTGGTCAACCTGTTGCAGTGTCTCACCACCCTCATGGTGAAGAACTTCTTCCTAACATCCAATCTAAATCTGCCCTCCTCTAGTTTGGATCCGTTCCCCCTGGTCCTATCACTACATAACATCCTAAGAAGTCCCTCACCAGCTTTCTTGTAGGCCCCTTTCAGATACTGGAAGGCCACAGTAAGGTCTCCTCGTAGCCTTCTCTTCTCCAGACTGAATAACCCCAACTCTCTCAGCCTGTCTTCATAGGAGAGGTGCTCCAGCCCTCTGATCATCCTCGTGGCCCTTCTCTGGACACGTTCCAGCATGTCCATATCTTTCTTGTAGTAGAGCCTCCAGAACTGGATGCAGCGTTCCAGGTTGGGGTTTCACGAGAGTGGAGTAGAGGAGGAGAATCCCCTCCCTCGCCCTGCTGACCACACTTCTCTTGACACAGCCCAGGATATTGTTGGCTTTCTGGGCTGCAAGCATGTGCTGACGGCTCATGTTGAGCTTCTTGTCCACCAGCACCCCCAAATCCTTCTCTTCAGAGCTGCTCTCAAGCCAGTCACTGCCTGGCCTATAGCGGTGCTTGGGATTGCCCCAACCCAGATGCAAGACCTTGCACTTTGTGTTGTTGAACCTTATGAGGTTGGCATGAGCCCACCTCTGCAGCCTGTCCAGGTCCCTCTGGATGGCATCTCTTCCCTCCAGTGTCAGCTGCACCACACAGCTTGGTGTCGTCGGCAAACTAGCTGAGGGTGCACTCGATGCCACTGTCCATGTCGCCAACAAAGACGTTAAACAAGAGCTGTCCCAGTACTGATCCTTGAGGGACTCCACTTGTCACTGGCCTCCACTTGGATATGGACCCATTGACAGCCACTCTTTGGGTGTGGCCATCAAGCCAGTTCTCTATTCAGTGAGTGGTCCGTCCATCAAACCCATGTTTTACCAGCTTGGAGACCAGGATGTTGTGTGGGACAGTGTCGAAGGCTTTGCTCGGGTTGAGGTAAGTGATGTCAGCTGCTCTTCCCTTGCCTGTTGATTTTGTGACCTTTTCATAGAAGGCCACCAGGTTTGTCAGGCACAATTTGCCCTTGGTGAAGCCAAGTTGATTGTACCCAGTCACCTCTTCGTTATTCTTCTGTCTCAGCAGTGCCTCCAGGAGGATCTGCTCCATGACCTTACTGGGAACAGAGGTGAGACTGACTGGTCTGTAGTTCCCTGGATCATCCTTCTTTCCCTTTTTGAAAATGGGGGTTATGTTTCCCCCTTTCCAGTCAGTGAGGACTTCACTGGACTACCATGACTTTTGGAATATAATTGAGAGCAGTGTAAGCAACCTCATCTGCCAGTTCCCTCAGTACCCATGGGTGTATCCCGTCGGGTCCCATGGACTTGCACACTTTCGGTTCCTCAGGAGGTCACGAACCTGATCTTCACTTACAATGGGCAGTTCTTTCTTCCAGCCCCTGCCATTATCTTCTGTGACTTCAGGAGTGTGGCTGGAGCCCTTGCCAGTGAAGACTGAGGTAAAGAAGTCATTGAGAATCTCAGCCTTCACCATCTCTCTTGTGACCAGTTCTCCTGTTTCCTTTCTGAGGGGACCCACACCTCCCCTAGTCTTCCTTTTGTCAATAATATACCTATAGAATTTTTTGCTATTCCCCTTGATCTCCCTGGCTAGATTTAATTCTAACTGAGCTTTAGCTTTTCTGACCAGGTTTCTTGCTGCTCTGACAGCTTCCTTATATGCCCTTCCTTCTAGCTGTCCTTTCTTCCACTCCTTGTAAAGTTTCTTTTTGTGTGACAGTGTGTCCAGGAGCTCCTTGCTCATCCAGGCAGGTCTCCTAGCATTCTTTCCTGCCTTGCCCTTTGTCGGTATACTTTGCTCCTGGACACGAAGAAGGTGATCTTTGAATACTGATCAGCTGTCCTGGGCGCCCTCCTTCCCTCTAGGGCTTTGTCCCACTGTGTTTTGACCAGCAGATTGCTGAAGTGATCAAAGTCTGCACGCCTAAAGTCCAGGGTGGTAAGCTTGGAATACATCATCTTAGATGCCTTGAGGATCTTAAATTCTACCGCTTTGTGGTCACTGCTGCCAGGATTGTCCCTGAGCGTCAGATTGTTCACCAGCCCTTCCCTGTTGGTGAGAACAAGGTCCAGCATAGCACCTTTTCTTGGTGGTTCTTCTACCATTTGGAGGAGGAAGTTGTTTTGCTAGAACTCAGATTGTGGGGAGAAAAAATCACAGCTCCCTGTTGTGTGGTGATAAATCCTTGCATCAGGAGGATTCTGCTGCAGCTCCTTCTCCTCTGCCCAGCCTCTTCCAGGTGGTACGTATAGTGCAGACCCTTTGGAGCGGAGTCATGGTGCTCCCAGCACTCTAGTAACTCTGCAAACCCTCTGTGTCTGTCTCATGAGGAGCTGAAAAGAGGAGCACTGTTGATAGAGGTGAGAAGATACTGAGTTTTCTCTAGATCTTATGTATGTTGGGACTGCAAGGCTAAGAAAAGAATATTTGGTTAAGATCCAAACTGAAGTCCAGTCCTTCAGCAGTAAGATTTCTTGAGAGAAATTTTGAAAGGGAGAAAGTAGCAACATTACTTGTGCATCTTCTGTAGATACACGTGTATCCTAGAGCCTTGAGATGGGAAGTGGTTTGCTGCTTTTCATATGGATGTGGATTTTGGTCCTGAAAATGGGATCCAGATTTGTTTTGTTATGGAAATAATATATGTAGCTGATTCTTACATGTCCATCTTTGAAACTCCACATGCTCTAAATGTAAGTATTCCACACGTGTTTCCTTAGGCACCATTTCTGACAGTGACAGCACCAGAAGAATTTCGTTCTGGACAAAAACCTGTGAGAACAGGGTTTTTTTTTGCTTTGTAGCTTAATGTGTTATTGAACGTGTAACCTGAGAAAATAGTTCTTTTGAAATTTATGGCACTGAAGAACACCGCCCCAAAACAATCCCGGTTTGAAGCCTTTCCTGAGTTTTACTCGTAGGCGATTGCTTTTTTTTCTTTGAAAGAAAAATTACACCTCATTTGGAGTCGTAGGGAAATACTTTGTTCTGCACTGGGTTAATATGTAAAAGAGAGATCTTTTTGGAAATGGGTTGTCATCTGTTTATAGATTTAACTGTTTAACTGATTTTCTTTACTGTTACATCATCCTAGCTCATTAATCTAATCTTGTATCCATGGGAATTAAAGAAGTGCAGTGTGCACTTTGGAAAGATCAGATAGCTGTGAATCTGAAATTGTACTGATAGGTGCTATTATGAGCAATTTAACTTCACTTTAAACATAAAAGTCACGTTATGAGAGCATTATGTATTTAAAAAATAAAGAAGTGGTACAGTCCTATCACAAGGTAGAACATACAATCTAATGTCAGCTACATTTTAAGTACGTGACAGAACAATGACATGATGCCTCAGGTGGTGGTAAGAAATAACTCTGAGGGTGACCAAATTTACCTACAGTGGTTGCTTAGTGCTTTCAAAAAGCACTGACCAGCAGAACTGTCTTTATGCCTGTTAATGTGAAAGTTCTGTGATAAAAAAGATGAAAAACAGGCGTATACTAGTGACGTTCCCATATTTAAGATTTAAGTGTAAATTAACGTCCTGCTTGTACTATTTTGTTTCCAGTGCCTGAACTGTTTCACGACAGGACCAGTTGAAAAGTATTTCAGACTTCTTGACTTAAATGGTGTTTGTTCTTGTTGTGTCTGTTCAGAGATGTTCAAGCAAAGAATGGCTTATGCAGAAGTGTAGGTGTATTCAGTGTAGGTGTATTCACATTTGGGTTTATATGCATATAGTATTTATGGTGTTTTGTTTCAACTCTGACTTGAAATTCTGTTGTGATTTGCTCAGAAGGAGCTCTAAAAACATATCTTGATGCCCACGCAGTTGACTAAATAACTCACCTGTCCAGGCAAGTGAAATTTGGAAGCAGGTAGCAGAGTAATTGGCATTGATACAGCCTTTAGCAGTTAACAGTTTGATACACACTTGATGGATGTTTTTTTCCAGTCATAGTCTGCATTTTTATATGCAGGAGCAGACTTTCTGACTTCACTGTGGAGGTGATTTCTTTTTTTTTTGTAAATCTCTTTCTAACCAGTTACGGTACACTGTCCAAGTGTATCTTTTGTTCTCTTCTAAAGTAGTTTTTCCCTGTTACCTGGAAGAAGTAAACAAAGACCTCATAATTAATGCATTAATTGCCACCCGTACAATGGCAACACATGAGCCTGTGTTCCTTGATTTGTCAGCTTACCCAAAAGACATCTCAGAGTGTTTTTGCCCAAAGCAATACTAAAATAAATTTTTAGTCACTCAATCAATTTAATTTGACTGCATTAGTGATAGCACAACCTTCTGAAAACGCTCCTGGGTGATATATTCTGGTTGTCTTCATCAGTTTTCTGAATTTGGCCCTGTAACAGCAGCCTGCAACCGAAATCCCAAAGAACAAAACCATTTCAGCCTGAAGATGAGTTGTGCTTTCCCAAGCAAGGAGGCTTAAGAGCAACAGAGTGAAATTAAGGAAGGGCCAGAATAACCTCTTCTTGTGATAGTGGTCACCCTGAGTGATAGTTGGCTGTCTAAATTTAGGCATCAAATCTGATGCCAGAACTCAGAGCCTGCAGACTCTGAAGAGTTATGGGGGACACCAGTAGGGACAGCTGGAGCTCCGAAGTGCCACTCACCATATTCAGATCCTGGAAATCCAAACTGTACATTGTTTCCCTGAGTTACTGGTTTTGTCACTTCTGGTTTGTCAGCCCCCTCCTAATCTCACCTGCTGAATTTTGATCCATTAAAGGGCTTAAGTGAAGTGAGGCATAGAGTACACTCCTATTGAGGGCACATGTTAATGTCTAGAGACAGCTTTTTGCAAAATTTAAAATAAAAAGCCGAACAACCTCACACAAAATAAGAACATAAGATTGCATCTGGCATGGAGATGTTTCTTTTGCCATTGTGTTGATGCAAGTTTTCAGTTTTTAATTGTGCACAAATGGCAGAATTTCTCTGTTCTGTTTTTTTTCCTAATGTAACCAATTTAAATCTAAGTGTGGTTTCTACCATATGCTTGTTTCAACCATATTTGCAGTTACAAAAAAATATTTCCAAAACATAAGAGCTCAGGGAAAATACGCTGTTAACCATGAATCTGTATAGATACTAATTTTTGAGGGTGATACTAGCAAAAGGAAAAGATTGATCTATATGGCTTTATACTAAAGGATACAGAGTTTAAGGCAGGAAGACCACGGGACTTTTTCTCATCAGCTTTGTCAAAGAGGATATGCAGTAAATAAGGCTGAGACATCCACTTGTGCTTAGAATGTGCTGCGGTACTGTAATAGAAGGTACTATGTGAGTATTTTGGAAGAAGGGGAAATACACCCTGAAGTGATTGAGGTTACAAAATATCATCATGAGAAAAAAAAAATTTAGTCTTGGGGTAGTGTGTGAATTTTTGTTGTCTGTAAATTACTGGTGCAATGCAGTAAAATGAGGATAACTAGTTGTTTAAACAGTTCCTAAGTTTAAAATACGAAGTGCTACTCTGGTATAAATCAGTAATGCTTGTTTGAACGATCAGTGTGATATGCAGAAAGGAGTTTTTCTGTGTCTCATCATTCAGGAAAAAGATGAATTTTTTTTATTTGAGCCTATACTGTTTGTCATAAATGTTCAGCACACATGCAAGAACTTGAGTAGAATAACATAGAATCCCATGACAGAAGGAAAGCAATAAAGAAAAAGGCAACATTCTGTTTCCTGGCAGAAGAAAACGGGTGACAAATCTCGTAAGTAAATGTATGTAATTATCTATAGTATATGTGTAATATCAGTGATGCTTTTTCGTTACATTTTATCTGTGTCTAAGGAAGACAATGATGAAGAAATTCAAGGCACATGTGTATAATGGACATGGTCCAGCCCCTGAGTCAGGCTGAGTCCTGGGCAGTTGCATTTGGGGAGGTTTCTCCTGTATGGAGTACAAGGGAGCATGCTTGGCTTTCCGGAGTCCTGAGTGTGCAGTACAGAAGAGACAGAGAGAGGCTGAAAGGAGAAAGGTGCCTGTGGGAGAAACATGGGCTGGGAGGCACTGGGTGGCAGAGATAGGTGTTCTTATGGCTAGGAGCAACCTGAGCCCCGGGGAAGGTGAGGTGGAGTTGGTTAGCTTGCTGTCTTCTGAAAGAGAATAAGGGATTGCCCCCATAGAGAGGGAGAGTACTGCTCATCTAATCTTTCTGTTTGCCATTTGTTTTTCCCTGTTAGAGAGGGCATTTGGTTCAGTTTACTTTTGTCTAATAAAAGATTTGTTTTTGTGCTTCAGTGTCTTTGTAGTGTATGCACGTAAAACAATAAGGGCCAGAAAGACTGTTTTGGATAATTTTAGCTGAAGACTTAGTTACAATCTGTGTTATCTCTTTACAAGTAATGATGTTATATATCAGTAAATATATTTTTTAAAAATTAAGGAACTAAACTCTGATTTTCTCTTCAACAAGAAAATGATCTGTAGAACCCTAAAATTTGCAACAGTTGGGAGAAAAGAGAAAACATTTTAGACAATGGTCAAAAAGTCCAGTTGCCTTTGTGCAAGTAGGGAGGCATTCTAGACAAGCACCATAAATGTCATAGCCTCGTGGCAATAAGCAAAAACTTGTATGAATAAAAAGGAAGCAAATATCTGCAAGGTCATCTTCCCAAATTGGAGAACAGTCCTCTCTGTAATCCCACTGCTCCTGCAGACTTTGGTTTCAGAGTTTAGACAACTGTAAAATGAGAATTGGATAATGTCATTTTGCTTCAGTTTCTCTGAAAAACAGGGGCAGAAAACAAGTGCAAGGAGGTTGCCAAAATTGAGGATAGGGGGAGATGTGATAGATACAGCACCTTGCAGCAGTCAATACAGAGAGCAGACAGAAGTGCTGAAGTATGGTCCCGTCTTACCAGACAAGCGTTACATGAATGCATGGTACAGGAGAAACCTTTTTTCAGCTGCTGCAGAAGCTTGGAGGTCCTGCCTGGAATAAATGAGAGTCCTGTCTCCCAGCAGTCTCAGTGATGGAGGAGACTTCATCTTTCTCTCAGCCAGAGAAATGAGAGAGAAATGGTTAGCTGGCTGAAGAAGAGATTTTAAATACACAGAAAAAAATATTTTAAGGTGTAAATATTTATTTTAAAGAAGGGAGTAACTTAAAAATCCAACACTTTCTGTCTTTAGCTTTTTTTCCACCTTTTTATTAAAAAAACATCTCTTCAGCACCTTGTGAAGAACATGTATATTTGAATGGAGAGATTTGCAAGTAGGTCCTTTTGACCTACTGGCAACTTTTGAAAATCACACAGAATGAATAAATTTGGCAAACAATCCTTTTCTTCAGAATCTACATGTAAAAACATTTATAAAATGTTATAAAAACAAATCACTTGAAATAAAAACCAATATTCACAGTTTGGTTTTTGAGCATTTCTTCAATACCAGGACACAAATTTAAGTCCTAGTTTTTGCTTTTCTTATTGATTTCCTGCATAAATGGACATAGGATGGATGACCTGCATTGCATATACAAACTGTTGGTCACTATCAGGAAGGGTAAAAGCTTTAGATTTTCTGGTTATTCCTCAGCAGTCAGGTGCTGGTATTTATTCCAAAGTAGTGGAATTTGTTACAAAGCCGTGCTGAGAGTGATTGTGGTGCAGGCACTCCAGCTTTTTTAGTACCTCTCAGAAGAAATGGTTGCATGTTCAAACTTCTGTTATAGATCTAGTAATTATGGCTACCATCAGTCCCTGCCGCTATAATTAATAATGTAAGTGACAGTTATAATCTTACATAATCTTATTTTCATTCCCTTGCAACATTTGATAAATTACTGCCTTAGACCAATCCTCTCTTCAATTTTTTTTCTTGCCTATGGATAAATTATTTTGGAAAGACTTGGAGAGAAAAAAAGTCATTTTTGTTTAATTTCATTTTTTAGATAATGTGAGAAATTCCTTATATTACTAAAAATGTTTTCTGACTCACCCCACCTGGGAGTTTTGCAGGCAGTGTTTTGTAGAGTTGTCTGTTAACTGGACAGCATTGTCACTAGGAGCTGCTGACTGGTCTGTGGGGTTATTCCCAGGCAGCACATGAATAGGTGCAAAAAGTTGGTGAGTCTAATTGGAGATGCCTGCACAGGGAAGCTTTTTAGTCTACAACTTCTCTGAAATAACTGCAACTGCCTACGTCTGTTCCCTGGGAATCCTGGCAGTCAGCAGTGGGAGACAGATCTGCTGTGGATAAAATCTTTTTCCTTTCTCCTCTTTATACCCTTATTTAGACTGTCTCTGCACAGCCAGACCTAAATACTAGATACTAAATGAAGTTAATGTAGTGAGTTACCTATTTATCTCATTTGTTAAAGTACTAAATGGCACAACCCCATCAAATCCAGTCATTTACCAGGTGAATGTTGCCACAGATAAATTTACATTTGAGCACTGTACATCTCTCTTGGTTAAACCATAGGAAGCTTTGCCTTGTGTTTCTGTGGGACCATTGAACCATGACTCTTTATTTTGTCCCTTAGGTACACCACTTCTGGTACGAAGGAGCAGTGATCCAGCTTTGGGCCCACCTGCTGAGTTCCACCCAAGTGCTTCTCATCCCAGTGACCACAGTCTCAAGCATGTTGTGGTGGTAGGTGTTGTGAAGCTCACCCTTTTCTTAAGGGCAAAACCTTTTCTTACCTGTTGGTATATATGTTACATATCTATTTGGATCTAAACTAAAGTGCATCATAGTCATTTTCTGTAAAGGAGAGTATTTCTTCTGAACTAAATTTTAGAGATGATAATCAATTAAGAATGACGTTCTTTTTTTAAAAAAATAAAAGATTTACATAAAGCTCTATGGTGACATAAGGCACCGGAATATGAACTTTTAGCAATTTATTTATTCATTTTGGGTGAAACATATTGTCTAGTTTACCATTGCTTAATGGGAAAAAATGTACTTCCCCTTTAATATATTTCATTGGTCTTGCACGCCTTTTCACTCCCCTTGTTTTCTCATGGCATTTTTGTCTTCCTTTGGCACCCTGCTGCTACCCTGCATGGTCTCTTCTGTCTCTCACTTTTCTGTTTTACAACCTGACTCTTCCCTCTTGAGACTAAATTTGTTTTCAACTTAGTTATTCCTAAATATGAGTGCGAAGACACAATCAGTGAGGATGCAGTAACTCTTAATCAAATGTTATTGGAGACTGTTTTCAGTCTTCTGGAAGTGCTACTGCCTTGATAACCCTTGAGCCAGATTCATACTTTGCAATTTTAAGGCCTGAAGCCTTGTTTGTGGGTGGGCAAGATGTTCCCATATTACTGATAGAGAGAAGAAATTCTTTACAATGTCTGAATGTCATCTGGGATAAATAAGTGTATCAAGCAGAACAGAGCTTTCTCGTAGACTTTGTTTGCCTAGAAAGCTCTGGTGTGTCTGCTTCTGTACTACGTGCCAACTGAATGCTGCCTTAAGTGTTGGTGCTGTTGCACCTGCTTTTATTTGCTTCTGAAATTTAAGCCTTTTCCCTTTTAATTTCCTTATACAGTGTTGAAATTCACTCTCTGGCCCCAGTTGTGTGTTATTGTTTTGTTTTTAAAAAAATACAAAACAAAACTAATCACACAGAACCCCTCAGCCTCGTTCCCAGGCATGAGGGGAATGTTTCAGCATGGATCACAACTAGTTTATAGCAAGATTCTGCAAGTGGCCCTATTGGCACATTAGGGAGCAGGAGAAAAGAACTGGGGTTCAGTAACACACGCTGAAGATGTGAAGAACTTCGGCTGAAGATGTTGTGTATAGGACCGAACTTCTGGTGAAGCTCACATGAACGAAGTGAGTGAATAGAAAGCCGGATGACTTGTGTGTAAATGATGTTCTGTGGGTCTCAATCTTAACTCTGTAGTTTTGAAGGCCAACACACGATTTCTCTTTGCATGACCAAATGTGTGTACATCTAAATATTAAGTGTCCATCGTATCTTAAAATGGCTTGTGTTATTTGCCAAGTGGTGCAATTTTAAAAGTGCTAGCGGCTTTCCAAGGACATTATGGTGTTACAGGGGGCTGAACTTTGTCAAGGTCTTGCAGCATTTGTCAGAGCTGAGAGGTTTTTCAGGATGTTTGCTGCAAGCACTTAGTATGATAAATGGAAATACTAAGAAGAATTCTTGGTTAACAGTGCAAATCTTACTCTCTTCGCAAAGTTGAGAAATGTGTAAAGTAAGTATGTCATTATGTAATGTTGTTCTCTAGTATTTCATAACTATGAAAATAGAAAAAACATGGGAAATTTTTTGAAATCTGTTGCATTCCAAGACACGAATTCAAATGCTTTGATTTTGACCATCAAGAAGAGATTTTTTTGTTGGTTGGTTTTTTTCTTTAAATAGAGTATTAATGGTGACAAGTGCATTTTATGTCATGATGTGAAGCCTGCAGTTATCTTTAGAGGCTAAAACGTCACCATGCTTCACTGAATTGCATCAATACAAAAGAATCCTGTACACCTAAAGGAATTCTGTATGCCTAAAATACAGAGCGTCCCTCCACCAACTATGGGGATTAACAGTCAAAGCTGGACAGATAACAAGAGTGGAGCAGGTTCTCAGATTTTTTTTTAAATGTCACGTAAGGGAGGAGGTAGAAAAGACCAGAAGGTTGAAGTTTTTATTGTTAAAGTGAAAATCTGCTACAGCAAAATACAGTACACCAGCTCTTATTTTTGCAACAGTACCATTTCTAAAACTCTCATCGTCAATCATACTGAAATATGCTTTGGCATAATGTTTTGGGAAGCATAGAAAGCTTAGATAACATAGGTTAAATTAGGTACAGATTGTTTTAAAACATGGTGAAGAATCAGTATCTGACAAATGAAACATTTCAACTGAAACTGCACAAAGAACTGAACCCTGCATTTTGAGTATAGCTATGCTCTTTCACACAAGTGTTAAAGCAGTATTTAGAGGAAATAAATTTGTTCTGTGTATTGCTGCTGAAAAATTAAAATTAATATTGCATTTCCTTTGGCACAAATGTACTTTTTTCACATTAACCAGCTTCCTTGCAATCATGTACAAGTTAGAAAAAACAGAGCTGTTGGTAGATGGAACAATTTTCAGTGCATGTAGTAAAAATTAAGTCTCTGTATTTATGCCACAATTAGCTTAGCAATCATTTTATAATTGAATCTGACTTCCACAATTAACTTAATTGTTTTGGCACTCCTGGCATTTTTGTGTTTGGCACATGTAAAACTGGGAGTTTGGCTCTACGTAGACATACTTGTAGTTAAACTGCATGCTGTCTTATGTGGTATAGTAGTTCATCAGATTTTTGAGAGGCAATTATGATACAGATCTCTGAAGGCAGCACTGATCTTTTTCTAGAAGAGTGCGGGACAGACATACAATAAGAATGCATAAAATAAACCAGCAAAGATGCAGTGGTATAAGCAATGAACGTTGCTATCCCGTTCAGGTGAGCGGGATAAACCTGATGAACCATTTGAGCTGTTCACAGAATTTATAGAATCTAAGCAAGGCATATATTCGGTTTTTTAGATGTTGTCCCACTCGTTCAAAGGACGATTTATTTATTTATTTTTAATGCTGTATGGTGATTACCAAAATTACAAAACCTTTTCTGAGCAAGCAGGTAGTTTGAGAAGAATTTGAGCTGCTATTTTGTATTTTCTCTGACATAATTTGTCTTAGCTGTAGTTGTAGCCCCAATTAACAAAATACTTCTAGATCAATCAAAAACTGATAGTGAAGTCCAGCATCTGTTCTCTCAGACTGGAAGTCATTTAACAGATGGTACAAAATTTGAGTTTCTTTTTTCATTCAAGGCCCTCCTTTCTTATTGTGATAGCTGCCACTGAAAAATTTAGACTATGATCAGGGGATAATAGGGATGACAAACGTCTTAATTTATTATTGAAGGAAAGGTATTTGTTAGTGAATTTGTTAATTTATGAAGGCAACTGTTCAGCTCTTCTGTCTAGTTATAATCACAGAGCCCTGGCTCAGCTTTAAAAGATGGAAACGCTCTCCCTAGGTCTCCAGGGAGGACCTCAGGGAAGCATGTTTAGTTTAATGTGCTTCTCCCAACAACTGGTGGCCATAGCTTTGCTGCAGCAATTGCCAAGCGCTGGTCCAGCCGCTTTTTGGCTGTGAATGCCCTGGCTTCAGAAAGTGAGGCTCGTAATGAGCATGAAGGCTTCCAGCAGGGATCTCCCTTGGAGTGATTCTGTGCCGTGGATTGTGATGGTGAAAGCCTCTCAGAGGGAGGAAGCATTATTGGTCGCTTGTCCCGAGCTTGCAGTTTCAGGTTCTCTGCAGCAACTCAGAAATTGCTAGCTGGATCTCTCTACCTAAACTCCTCTCTGATAAAAATGAGCAAGACAGAAAGTCTGAATTGTGGGGTTCTTTGGTTTGTTTTGTTGAACATTTTAGGGAGCAGAATACATTTTACTGCTTTTGTTCAGTCCAGTTCATCCAGGTAGTAATTGCTAAGGTGTAATTAAAATATATGAATGTTCCTTTCTGGAACTGTTAATTCTGCTTCTCTCTCTTTTTCTTCCAGGGAAGGACTTCCCTACTATCTTAAGTCTTAATATGTCATGAGTTTTGCATGAAGGATTGTGGTCCTGTTTAAGTTGATGGGGGTTTTGCATTAATTCTGGTGGGACCAAGGTTTCACCCCTTTTTGTTAACTTGCTGATTATTATGGGGATGCTCTGTTCTGCGTGACTTTCTCTTTTATAGTTGCGTGTTTCCTGGATAAATACTTAGGTTAACTTGGAGTTAATCAATGGGAATGGCTGATTAAATTGCATTTATCCATATTTAAGGATACAATAAGATGCTGGATCAATTGAAAAACTGTTCTGGTATCTTACTACGGTTTCAGATTTTACCTAGATGTGACTTGAAATTGGCTGTATTTTATGCATTGTGGATGTATACTTTGCAATTTTGGATAAGGTTCATATGTAATCAGAACACTTTTATGTTTCAAGCTCTTGTTAAAAAGGGTTGAAACCTCCTGGCTTTTCTGGCTGTTAATTGTGTTTGTAATGTATTAACCTTCCTGATTAAGTGTCTGCAGATTAGCATAATGTGAGTATGTATAAGGATGCAGCTCCAGGATTTGTTCCTTTTACGTACTGTTTTATGTACATACGCAAACATAAAGATACGCTACAAGCAGAGCTTGGCTTTGAGATAAAGATTATCAGTAGTACTTACAAAGTGTGTAAGTATTTTATTATAAGAAAAGAGCAAAAATACGACTTCCTCTAATCAGGCTATTTAAAAGCTGGGCAGGGCAGAAGAGGTCTTTTTTTGACACACTGATGGAATAATGCTGTAGAGTCTATAACTTGGTTTGATCCAGCGGGCTTCTGCTGAGGGTCAAGCTGAGAGACTGTACTGCCATGAAGGTTGCGTTGTCTGTCTTATTTTAGAAGATAAAATTTTTGTCTAGTATGTTTATTCACCCTGAGTAGGTCAGGTAATGTTAATTTCTGGTCCCTTTGCATGTGTTAAAATTTCAGTATGAATTTCTCCCATAGTTATGTGATAAAGTCAGAATATGTTGGATTGAAATGGTCATTTTTAAAGGTCATCTAGTCCAACCCCCCTGCAGTGAGCAGGGACATCTTCAACTAGATCAGGTTGCTCAGAGTCCCATCCAACCTGACCTTGAATGTTTCGAGGGATGGGGCATCTACCACCTCTGGGCAATCTGGGCCAGTGTTTCACCACTCTCATCATAAGAAATTTCTTCCTTTATCTAGTCTAAATCAGCCGTCCTTCAGATTAAAGCCATTACCTCTTGTGCTATTGCAACAGACCCTACTGAAAGTCTATAGCCAGACTTTTAAAATTTATAATTTAAAAAAAAAATAAAAAAAATCTTAGAGGCCCCCTATTAAGTATTCCAGGAGATAAGATATGAGAAGGAAACTAGATATTGGGAGAAATGCAGTAATTCTTTAGGAACTAGCAGTGCTGCAAGGATGGTGTACTTGTAATGCTTTAATTCTAGCACTTGTTGACGTATAATAATTAGGCAGCAAGTAAAGTAGAGATGGAAACATATCTGAGGCATTAATGTGTGTTGCAGGGTAGAGGCAAGGCTGTTTCCCTGAGGTAATGTGCTCTCAGACTGTCAGTCAGCATAGCAAGATTTTTAAATTCTGGAAGGCATTTACTCTTCTTCTGGTAAAAGTTTTCCTATTAATAATTTAACTCCTGCTCTTGAAGTACCGCTGTGTGGAACTGAACAGAAGATCTGGGGAGATATAAAATTTTTTTCTGTCATTCAGATGGGGAGTTCCAAACAGTTTGAGATCTTTAAAAGGGAATTCTGATGTGGGTAAATCCATTTTTAAAGCAACTACTGTGTGTCTGTTTACGCTGTGGAACATATATAGAACACTCCTAATCAGCGCAGGAGCTTGTCAGGGTATTGCTTTTGATGTCTGATTAGATGATCATAGGGACATCTGCAGTTAGTTTTGAAGTTGTTGGTGTGAGGCACTGCAGGAACCAGAGCTGTGTGGCACTCTTACACCATGAAAAACTGCTGCTCTTAAAGAACCTTTTATAAATCCAACTATGCAGCTAGCTGAGGGCTGTCAGATTAACAAAAGCCATTCCTTCTCGATTCTTTTTGTAGCTTTTCAACCCTACACTGATGTTTTTTCCCCCTTGCTTGTACTGTGTGCTGTAGCGTTCTGCATCAAAAAGAAATTACTTTATATTGTAAAGGAAAAACTAAGAAATGTAAATGAAATATTTTGTAATATTTTACTGAATTGATGACCTGAAAAAGGACAGAATTGCCCTGTTGCAATTTCCTCTTTTGAAGGTGCAAAGAGGTATAGGGCAAGGGAGGGTTGTCCCTTTGTGTTCCTTGCACAGCCTACATTTCAGAAAAAGCACATTGTTTTACCTGTATTGTTTAAGGTGAGCAGTGGGAGTGATTTACATATTTTTATTTGAGAAGGATAAGTAGGCTTTTTGTGATTTATTTTAATAAAAGCTACTAATGAATGTTCCATGATGTTACTATAGCATATAAATTATGAGTAAAAATGGTACAATCAGTAGAAGAAGTTGTTCATTGTTAACATGTTGCTTTCTAAAGCCTGTTTCCAGTGAGAGGAGTGCTCTCTTTTTACTGACCCTTCATGAGAGAAAAATATTATTATGAAAGCCATCAAAGTTCTTCATCGTTCTAGAACTTACGATAGTAGGGGACTGGGTTTTGTTTCCTCTTTAAAATAAATTTTGAGCCTTGACTGTCACTTTGAAGATACCTGATGGTTTATAAACTTTCCTCCTTTGTCCTCTGCCTTGTGTAGTCAGGTAGATGTGATTGCAGGTGATGGAAGGTGGCTGAGAGACTTGAACTCTTTCTTTTTCCCATGTGGCCTATCTTACAAAGAATGTGAAAAAATTATAGGGTGGAAATCAGAATTGCTGACAGAAAAAGGAAAAAAGGTCGTGCTTTCAATGCTGTTGACACATACTCATCTCTGTAGCTACATCTTTGGGGTCCTACAGAATACTGTTATTCCATCTGGAGCAGCTTTTAGCAGGCAGCTTATGCAACAGGTTCATGGCGCTGAAATTGGAATGAAATATTAGCAAGTTACTTTTATGTCTGACAGTCAAAAGTGGAAGATGGCAGTCAGCATGGCTCATGCGTATCGTTTACTCTCAAGCTCTAGAAACATTTAGCTAAAATAAAATAATTTCTCTGTCAGCGTTCTACTGAAATGGCTACTACTAAATAAATAACATTTTTCCTAAACATAGCAATCCAGTGGACAACTGGGATAAATGCCAGAGGTCTTTGATGCTTAGACTCAAATGTTACTGTGACATTGGGAAAAAAATCAGTTTGGATTTTTTAATATGTCATCTTGTAGTATACTGATGGGTGATACTCAGCTCTTGTTCTGGTTAATATTTCTGTATCTCTGAAAGTGAAACATGTAGCTTTGTTTCTCTTTACAGGCCTGACTGCACTCAAAGGAGGTGTGATTTTTATTTTTTTTATTTTTTTTTTTTCCATAGGAGTGGCCCCTTAGACAATAAATGAACCATCCCATTGGAGACACCTTATCTAGAGATTTGTTCTCTGTGTAGTTGGTATCTCAGCTAATCAGGATTTACAGATTTTCGAGTTGTTATAATACCATAGTACTTTTTGAAACTTGCACATTCAGGTTTTTTTTATGGCAACACATCCTGGTTTAATCCATGAAGCAATTTCTTACAATGGGCAACTAGAATGCAGGAAGGAATATTTTAGTGCTTCTGTGCACTGTGTGCTTTTGGTGCTGCAGGTTTTTGACATGTTGGAGTCGAAAATAAATAACAGAGACTGCTGGTAAGAGTGATTCAGTGAGATTCAAGATCTTGAACAAACATCTGAATTTTTACATTTGTCAATAATTGGAATGGTTTCTTCTGACCTGTAAGTCTTAATACAACCTTCTGTTATAATCCAGCCAGTAGAACTTCTCTGAATAACTTTAAATAACGTCAGATAAATAAAATAAACAATTTAGTAAATAAGTAAATCTTCAGTTAAAAAGTTAGTTATGAAAACTAGAATACCTGAGTTTATGCAAGAGCAAATTGTCATCACTAGTCCTCTATACTAGGAGTGACAATAACTGCCTGTTTTGGAGGCATCCTGGTTTCTGGTCCTGAGCACCCAAAGGTGGGCATACCTATGGTCTGATCTGGCACAGTTGTTCTTACAACGTATTTCAGAAGTGTATTTGCCAGTTCAAAGTTTTACACATCCTGAGCAGTATCAAAAAAAAAAAAAAAAGGAAAAAACAAAACAAACCAACCCCCATGTATTAAACGAGTTTTAAGTCACAAAGAAGACAAGATTCTATTTATCAGCAGGAAGAAAGATATCCCCTTCAATTTTGTTTCAAAAGACGTAGCCAAAGTATGGATGCTTCATCTTAAAAATAATTAAATAACTCAAATCTGTGAAATGCTGCTGTTCTCAGCAACAAATCTGTTTGTTTCTCAGAAGTTCCTGTAGTGATATTCTCTTTGGTCAAAGAATTAGTGTCTTCACCGTTTGTGTGGTGGTTTTTTTTTTTGTTTTGTTTTTTTTTTTGGTTTGAAAGACTGTAGGAACTCTTTCATCAGACCTGTGAGGCCTCCACCATAGCTGCCTAGGCATCAGATGTTTCTGTGTTCTTCTGCAGAGATGTGTTTTTTCTTAATTAATGGTATTGCTGAAAATTCTGTGGCACAAAGACCAGCTGCAAGACCAGTGTGGCTAACATATGCTACGTGGGTAAATGTATCGGCAGTTCCTTCATGCGTAGCATTTGCTGCCTTGTGCAGATTTCCTTTTGAGGGAATGAATTCAGTAATGCTGTTTATTGGAAGGAAGAATATTCTATAAAAGATGCCCTGAAAATATTGATGACTGAAGTCATCTGTTTTGTAGTGGTAAGAACAACTGGAATCAGAAAATTTTTCTCCCTGTGGAAAAATAAATCTAAAGACTGTATTAACCTTATATTACAAGTTCTCCCTGAGTTCCTACCAGGAAGGCTCAGAGTAGTAGAGAGAGTAAGAATGGGCTAGAAAAATTTTTACACTTTAGTTTTTATTATTGAAAAATTATCCTGTGTACTTCTAAATAGCAGAATTAACTCTTGGGGTAAAAAGTCAATTCCACTTCATTCTTCAGGCCATTCTGTCTGTTTCTGATTCCTTGTTAAACATGGAAAACACTCCATCCTGTCATGCGGAAGAGAACAAGGGAAATCGTCTGGTCACTGTTCGTAGGTAGATCCAAACAGTGCTAGCCAGGATGGTCTGAGATGGATGCTGTGGAAGAGTCAAATTGATAGTCTAATTAATACATAAAAGAGAATCTTTGGTGTATGTTTTTCTGTTTAAAGCACCTCAGAACACAGCAAGAAATTGTCACCAGTAGAAATACTTTTAGATTAGGGATTACCATTTTAGTAATTAACAAACAAAGCTATCTTTGAATTTACAAAACACTGAACCAAATGATCACTTAATGCCTGGCTGTGATTTTCTGCCTTTTTGCCTTTCAATGTCTAGTTTGTGTGTAGTTGTCATTTTCAAATGGCTGTTTTGAGAGGCGCATTGATGATGCTATTGTGTTAATGTCATCAATCGTACAAACACTGATATTACCAGGTAAAGTTAGTTCATTAGAGCCAGATGCATGCACTTGTAAATAAATTATGGTTTGGTTTTTTTTTCCTAAAGTATGACACTATGCCAACAGATTATAATGCTTTGGCGAAATTAATCTACTACCATTTATATGTATTTATAACAGTATACAACTATATAAAACATGAAATTATTGGGGTTAGTTCCATTAAAATTACTTTTGTATAATGTCTGATGCTGACTAGCTATTAAGCACAGACCTAACATACAGATTCTAGGCTTACAGTGATCTAATTTTTTTTTTAAATGATTCAATATTTAGAATTTATTACATATTATTTTATGGTAATGTGATTATGGTGACTACCACAGGAATACTTCTTGTTTATTTAATTAGTCAGATAACTTCAAGTCTATCTCTCTGTTCCACTGCTGCTAGTATTTCATTCCGTAAAAACAAAACATGCACACCTAGGGCTGGTCGGCAACTCTGCTCAGTTTGCACTGCAAAAATCAAATGAGAAAATACTCTTCGGTATATGCACTTTATAACCTGTTTATTTTGCCTTTAAAGTAATTAAAATAATCAATTTAGGCTTTAGATAAATGTGTATTAAGTGGTACAAATTAAAATTCAAAAGCAAGTTTGTAGTATTCACCAGCTCTTAAAGGAAAAAAAAAATCTTTTAAGCAGAAGACAGAAAAAGGTCTCTGCTTTGAGCTTACTAGAAGCTCTCTTTAGCAGGAAAGCGTATCTTTGGAAAGCGGTATAAAATAATTCTGATCATTTATAGGGATATATAGTGTATATGTTCATGTGGTGCCCTTTGCTAACTCTGTATTTTAAAAGAATTGAGATTGTGCCTCCGTGTATTGGGTTTGGGTGAGCTGGAGTTAATGTTCCCCATAGAAGCTCTTATGGTGCTGGGCTTTGTATTGGGAGGTAAATAAAGATGCCGGTGGTGTGGCTGCTGCTGAGCAGCGCTCGCACAGCACCAGGGCTGTCTTTCCAACATCTTCCCCTGCCCAGTGAGATGGGGTGGGCAAGATCTTGGGAGGGGACACAGTCAGGACAGTGACCCAAACTGACCAAAGAGATATTCCACACCGTGTGATGTCAGCTCGAGTATAAAAGGGAGAGAAAGGAGGAGGAGGGTGGGGGCATCCATTTGAGAAGACGCTTGTCCTCCGAGCAATCTCTATGCGTACCAGAGCCCTGCTTCCTGGGAAAGGCCAGACATCGCCTGCTGATGGGAAGTAGAGAGTAAAATCTTGTTTTGCTTTGTGTGCGCACAACTTACTTTTCTGCTTTTCCCGTTAAACTGCCTTTATCGTAACCCACGGGCCCTTCCCATCTTATTCTTCCCCCCCTTGTCATGCTGGGGGAAATAGTGGGAAGTGGTAGAGCGACTTGCTGGGTACTTGGCACTCAGCCAAGGTCAGCCTGCCACATTCAGATAAACTATTGGGAAAAGAACATGAACTAGATAAATATATTGCAGTTCACAGATAATGAAAAGATGTCTGTGCAAAGGAGTCTGAGAATACAAGTCACCAGAGAGTATAATTTATTTTCCAGCAACATTGCAATTTGAGAGGGGCTCAGCTACCTAGTCACCTACCACTGATTTTTACTGATACTGTTGGGATCAGACCTGTAACCCTGTCTGGCCTCCCTCTTAAATAGGGCTGTATTTAGTAATGTGCTAGTCCTGCCATGAGATTTGGGCTTTTTACAATTGTAGGATGGGGAACCAGTTCACAGGCTTGGAGTCTTCCTGGGCCATTTCGCCTGCTACAGGGAGGCCTCCTTGTTTCTGTGTCCCTGTCCTGTTTCTTCAGGGGACGGAGGATTACGGAAGGCAGGCTGGCCCTGCCACCTGGGGCCCTTGTGAAGCGTCATGTCCTTCCAATTTGGAGCCGGCCTCTGCTCCTGATCTCCAGGGCTGCGCCTGGGTGCCTCTCCTGGTTTGTGACGGGGCAGGTGGATTTTGTGCCCTTGGGCTGGTGGGGGTCACCCTCTGTGGCTCCTGCAGCTGATGGACTGGTTTCCTTTCCCCTGCCTCCTCCTTTCATCCTTTCCCCTGCTGCCTCCTTTTGTCCTTTCTTCCTTTCCCCTTCCTTGGACGGTAAGCAGCTTCCAAATCAAATAAGAAATACTCTGCCATTGTGGGGATTCATATTGATAATTTTCCCTTGCTTTTGGAGTCAGACTTGACTGTATGCTGCAGCTGGAAAACAGGAGGCTCCTGTTGAGGTAGACAAATTGTATCAGGAATGTTCAGCCTCCAGTCTAATATATTTTTGCTACTGCAGATAGCACTTCTGGGTTCATTATAGCTTGCTCTTGTAAGTCGTCATTTCTGTCTCAAGGCTGTTGTGCTTTCCAATGTAAAGCAGATTGATGCTGGCACATTTTTTCTATTTTAATTTTACAAAGTTGTCACACTGAAACTGTGCCTCGTGTTGGAAGTGCTTTGAAGTGAAGAGATAAACACAGAGCTAAAATAAAATTAAAATGGAGCACAAACAACATTTCATCTTGGTTTGTCTTTTTTAAAAAAAAAATAAACTGAATGGATGTAGTACTCTTGTGCGACTGACTGTAAGTCTGCAAACATTAGACGATCAATCTGAATCGAGTTACTGTATATGCAGTAAGCAGAAACAGGTGAAAATTAGGTTATCTGTGCCTAAGTCTTTGTTTGCTATGAGCAGTGAGATATAAACTTGTTTTTTAGACCTGATGAGTTTTATTTTCAGAGAGAGGCAGAGGCAGAACATGTACTATATCTCCCATAGTTATTAAACCAAGAAACTATAAAGTCGCTAGCTCAGTTGTGACATTTGCAGATAAAAGTGGCAAGACCTGCTATAAATAAATCTGAGGTGAATCCAGGAGGAAAACTAGGAGCAGTCCTTGGTACATTTCAGTTTTATCTCTAAAAAAAAAAAAACCCCAACTCTCAATTTTCTGTCCTTTCACTAACAAAACCCAGAAGTTTTGACTCTGCCAGTGTCAAAAATGCCAACTGATTTATAATCAGAAATATGATTTAAAACTTCTCTTTTTTTTTTTGGTTTGTGGACTCCCAAAAATTTTCCAATGAAAACAGTAAGCTACGTCTTCACAGTTACTTTTTATGAAGTTCTAAAAGTAGTCAAGCAATTTAGAAGTCTGTTGGCCACAGATTGAAGCCATTGTCTGCAGCAATAAAATACAGAATACCAGTGACAAATACGCTCTCACTGTTACAATTCTTGGGTGCACAGTTGCTGTTAATCTTTGATTTAAAGGGAAATGACAAGTCTTTGTCCCCAGACCAGCTTTGAAAACATGTAAACTATAACAGCTTTTACACACCTCTCTAGAAGCCATTTATACATCTCTCTCTATGATGAGATGCAGCATTTGCACAAAACCCCACCATGATTTCTCTGAAGTGGCAGGGTGAGGTCTTTTCCTGAGATTGCAGACTAACCTATGTAGCAGTGGCTTGTATTCCCCTCTCTCAGCAGAAAGGTGATTGCCACTTTTGTTTTCTTGTGCCAAGGAGTATCACCACTACTGCAGAATGCAAGTAGAGGTGCAGGAGACCCAACTGTGGGCTTCCAGTCCTGTTATTAATCCAACTTGAATCTAATTGCTTCTAGAACCCAGCATTTATTTTCAAGCCGGTACTGTCACCTCTGTTGTGAATTATTCTGTAAAGATTCTGAAACTCAAGCCGAACACAGAACTGGAAATCCAGTATTCTGCTAGTTTGAACAGACTCATGAGCAGTAGTCTTGACATACTGCTATCTTAAAACTTGTATGCCTATTCAGCCTGGTCGCTTAAGAATCAAAAGATCCTCTTCGTGGAGACAGCTTACGTTTTCTTTGGTAGAGGTTCGCTGTTGCTTGTGTTTACCAAACAATTATTTAAAAAAAGTTAGTTGGTTCACAAAGTATTAACAACTTCTACCCTCTCTGCAGGCTAATTGAGAACCTGATGGGAATCACTCTCTGGTGCTATTTGCCAGAGCCGTGAACCCCTCTGAACTGAACTGCTGATAGCCTTTGCCTTTTCCCTAGAGGAGGGTTTGTGGGAAGAGCGTTTTGTTAGGTTTTCTGGCATTTAGCACCATCAGTAATCAAACATACCTGAATGAAATATGCTCCAAAGTGTTCAGGTTCTTTCCATCAGACCAGGTACTGCTGTTTCTGTGTCATCTCTCACTTCAAAGGTATTTGCCCTTTGACTTTTAAATTGAGCTGTTATTGTTGGGGCCCTTTTTAGTTGCCTGAGGCTATCAGATGTCCAAATAGCCTTAACAACAGAAATAATATTTGCTTTTATATGGTAAATAGTTCCTTTTTGATTGTTGCAAAGATGTAAGGCAGTTCAGGCTTGAGGAAAACCAAACCAACCTGTTGAAGCTTTATTTCAGTTTGCATTCAGCAGCCTGGATCCTTGATGGTGCCTGTAGCTGCTGGAATTGGATAAAGCCATGGGGATTCTTCACAAAGAAAACAAATTTTCGGGCTTGGTCAAGTGTAATTATCCCTGAAGTTGTTCTAGTTGGGTTCCCGTCTAAATTTCAGTGAAGATTTGCTAACTAAACCTGTTGCTATTGAAATTTATAACCATTTAAACAGGAAAGGGTTATTTGCTGGAATTGAATGTAGCAGCTAGAAAGCCCCATCTCTATTCCTCTTAGAACCCAGACTCCTTTTGTGCTCCCAATGCTGTGCTGTAGGCAGCTCATGCTTGAGGGAGGTTTTTAAGTTGGAGTTCAGCTCCCCAGGCCACTGTATTTATGATCTCCAGGCTTGATTGCTCCATTACTGTTATACAGGAGTGGATGTATATTGGAGAAGGTCTGAGTAGCTTAAAGGGCAGCAGTGCATCAGTTTAGCAACACAGAGCACTATTATCCTGTTATTCTACTGTTTTGTTTCATGTATCCAGTACTTATTAAAATATTAAGCGGAATTCACTGTGCTTTTTTGTTGAAATTTAAAGCCCTGCACGAGATTACACACAGATAGTTGAAAAACTGCTGTTCTCTTCATGATCTTCTTTTCTGCTGGGAGCTACTTTTGTCTAGGATGTATTGCTGGTGCCTGCAGGATGTACCATGTTTCAGAGGTCCTAGACTATTAAGCTAAGTCTCAGAAGAAAGCAGTGAATGCTTCCTTTGGATGCTTTTGAACTTGGTAAAGTTTGTCTCTGAATGAGAGACCTTTCTTTAGGAAGTCTACCTTGTTCTTTCCTTCACAAAGTAACTCATTGAAGCTATTTATTTCTACCTTTTCTTTGTAGAAGAAAAGTTGAAATCTTTACTTTCGAGTACCTGGAACACATGACAGTGATGGTGAGCCATTAAGTATGTAGATTAGTAGTGCTCAATATAAGAAAGATGGAAGCAAAGTCTAGCTACTTACAGTGCTTTTGATTTTTATAATGCAATTATCAAGTCTTCAGAAAAGTATTGCTCTTGTATGTGATGCCATAAGAAACTTCACTGTACAAAATATAACTTCATTTCTCTAAATAATAAATTTCAGTGAACTTGACATAGGTAATCTTGTTTTCTTAAAGTCAAACAAAAAACCCTAGAAAAAACAACCCACCTCCTTTACCCCCAACATGCTTCTGGTCTTCCAGCATTTCTGGTTGTGGAGTATTTCTAGTGATAATGAGACCTGGATAATTCATGTTGGGTTTATTCATAAGTAATAATATTTGAAATATTTAACTGGTAAATAAAACTGCACTGTGCTTTGTATCTAAGCATATTGTACTGGAGTTTTAAAGCTTAAATAATTCACATACATCAGAACTCTATAAACGTCCTGTTAAAGGTTGCTCAAATTTTCTGTCAATACGTTTCTTAAAATCGAGGAAATCATAAGTTAAGGAAATAGTAGTGTTTAAATCAATCTCACTCTGCCTTAGCTCAGAAATATCATAAAGTATTTGGATGTACTGAACTCTGTCACTCCTTTGAGCATCTGTCACATTCTTCACTTTCTGGCACGAGCACAGTCTTAACTGACCTCAGCCCTCCCAGGTAGCCATAAAAACTGATAGAATTGTAAAAATGTGGAAATCTGAAGAAGGTGGTTTGTAGTTTAGGAGGGTTGGACTGCAGGAGAGATGTATTCCAGAAGTCAGGGGAGAGGTTTAGATGGTCCTATAGAAACAAGGGAGCTGTTTTGTCCCAACGAGTTGTTTCTCTGTGTGTCTGAAACTAGCTGGAGCAAACATTTGAAGAAAGGATGGAGCGACGTAGAAGCATACAGGGAGATAGATTAGCAATTTCCTTCCACTATGTGCCAAACGCTTGTGTACTAAGCATGCCTCTGTGGTATTTTGTTTCTAGGAATTCATTGATATAAGTGAGAATGTTTATTTTAGAACAGGAGTAAATGAAAATTGGGCATTTCTGCTGAAAGACATTTTTATTACCAGTGCTTCTCATGACACACCTTTCCTCTGTTTTTCTCAAAAGCAAAGAAATAGTCATTGAATTGCAACAGGCATGTTTGTCCAGGAACACATGCAAGAAATAGAATCGATACCTCGCACTGCTTTCTGTCTTTCGGAAGATTACTTGTGTGTTTGTGTTACCTGTTGTGCTCACCTAAGCAACAGCAATCTCTTCTCTCACCTTTGTTTTGCAATTAAAGATGCTGCTATTAGTCAACAACTATAGTGTAACTAAGTCTACCTGTAACCTTAAAAAAGCAATTTCCATTGATAAATGTAACTTTATCATGTGGAAATGAATTTACTTGTGTGATTTCCTTTGCTTATTTTCATTAAATGACTAAAAAAAATGGTTGTGAGGCTTCTAACTGTGTAAGATTGTCCCCTTCATAATCTGATTAGTAGATAAAATTATACTCATCGTAATAACCTGAGCTTAATTCATCTATATGGCTGTTTTGTTTTATTACCAATGAATATGCTGATGTATATTTGCTTAAGATATTTTGTTCACCCTGATCTCTTTCAACCATGTGATAAATCCTGCAATTTTGAATGTTCTCAAATTATTTACTAACCAGTGATGTTATTTCAAGATGTAATTAATAATTAACATGAAACCAGATGATTTTGTGAAAGGTTATTTTGTGATGACTTTTAAAAATCCTGTGGGAGGTTGAAAATACCATTATGATTCGTAACGATTTGTTGGAAATAAAAATACACTCTCAGGTGATCCATCTCTAGTTTAAATAGCCTGCTAGGTTTAAGATAAGCCAGTGATGGTTATGTACTGGTTCACAGGAGTCAACTCGGTCACAGATTTATTAATAATATTCACGTATAAATTCAGGATAACATGGTGCCTGTAATTATAGATACTCCAATAAGGGTTTGTATACAGTTGCGCAGAATTAAAATGCTACACAGTTGCCTTAATTTCCATTGAGAATTGGGATCAAGATCAAGGGCTTTATGTAGGGCAGTGTGTTTTCTTCCATTTGGATGCAGGCAACTCTCAATTCCTTGAAGAGATTTCAGCAACATTTTAACCCTTATTCACTTGTTTGATGCTGTCGAGGTTAACGTGTTCTCATGGTGCCTCAGAAACATCTGTAAGATTGATGGTCTGTTTTTCCTCTGACAAGTTCTTAGAGTTAGGTTTAAAGTATTCCAACAGAGAAATTCAGGAGTATCTCTAGTCTTGATTTTTCCCATCAAATAGAGTCCTGGCAAGACTGATTTGTGTCGGTTTTTTTACATAGGCCATCGTGGTGGCTACCTGGCTACAGTGTTGGGGAGATTTTGTTGACAATTGAGGTTGGAAATTTGGTTTGGAGAATACCCAGAGCCAAGTTGAGAGTTGGATTTCTAAGAGAAGTAATCCCTTTGTGTACTGAGATATGTTGTGAGACTTACATAGTATCTTTGTGACCAACTATAATTTTGGAAGAACTTCACCTGCAACTTGTGTAAATCTGTGTGCATATATGTTATATATATGTGTATATCTAAAAATGTTAAATTATTTTGAGAATTTAACATCTCAAAGTATGGAGAAAATAGATAAATGCCAGGATGATGCTCAGACTGTTACCAATAAGCCACTTAGACTGAAGCAAGCTGATAAGTATTTCATTAACTCATTGCCTGAATCTTCTCAAAAGTAAATAAATTTGCCGCCCACAAAGTTAAGGGGGAATACTTAACTCCCAGCAGGAATGAAAGTGCCTTTAATCTAAAAAGGCAGTGTAGTATTTAGTACCTTGTGTTCAAGGGCTGCATTCCAAGCTGAGGAAGCTCTACATTAATCACAGCATGTGATTCCCTGGGATGTTGTGGAAGCGTCTTGGGAAAACACTAGGTAAGTGGGTCTCTGAAGGTGTTCAAGTCCTTCTCAAGCTATAAATTGGGGGTCTCATGGGACCCTGATTTTTGATTTATGTGAAGATTTCTGATTTCATGGAGTATGGTGGGCATGTTTTCTACCTTAGCTTTTTGGCAGAGCATTTCTTCTGTAACATTTTACACTCTTGTTTAGTCTTCATCTTTTCAGAGTGCAACAGAAGCTATATGCCAATATTTCAATACCTCTTGACTGTACCGTATTTTCAATAAATTCTTGTCTCGTCTCGTGATATCCATATACATTACTGGCTAGTCTGTATACCACCATTAGACTAAAGAAGGGGTCTTTGACTGTTGCATTAGTGCCTAAAGGGGATCATACATTGAAAGATGAGATGTGTCTGAGAGCTTGATATTCATGTTCTTTAAGTGCTGATTTCACCACAGAGTTCAGCTTTTGACAGGGGCAAGCCATGAAGGATGTGCACCTTGGACATCTGGAGAAAAAGCTTCTAAGTTTCTCTATATGTCTCTGTTTATTTCCTAGGGTGGGCTCTGTTGGTGTTTAATTAGAAAAGCAGAATGGGGTTTTTTCATGTTGTTCTGCTTAACTTGACTTAGTTAATAATGTTTCTGTGACACCTTTTTTTTTTGACTGTTTATACTGTTGGCCACTGTGTTGCGCAGATGTGCCTGTGCATACTGGACAATAAGAAATGAGGTGGCTATTCCACAAAGATTTAGTCAAAGCTAAAATATTCATCAGACTGCACCATCTGTCTTGTGGCCTCTCCCCTCCACGCATTCTTCAGGCTCCAGCATTACTTGCAGACAGAGTCACATTCCGATTGTTGTCTCTCTAGGTCTGCGGTGAGAATGTTCTAAATATTCATAATGTTATGTATATATCATGCTAGGTGGCTGTATATTATTAGAAATCCTGAGCTTTAAGCACACTGTCATCCATTGTTCAGTAAACACAATTACATTGCCCTATCTTCCATCTCTTTTCTAATGAATCCATGCTAATTGATTAATCAGTGCTGTTGCTTCGCTGTGCTAATCCCATATGAGGAATAGTAGGAACGTAACTAGCAATTACTAACGTATGTTCTAAACTGAGGAAAGCATAATGTTAATGTACTGTCAGTGGCAAACCCAGATCCGGAGGAACGGAGCAGTGCCTCGGCCGGGCCTCGCCTTCCACTCCACAGCTCTGCCCGCCAGCAGGAGAGGTGGGCCGGGTTTGACCTCATTCTAAGCAGTCTTTGGATGTGAGTGTGATGTACTGATTACTGGTAAAGAGAGTATCTCAGGCTATCTCTGATCAGTGATGTGTTACAAAAAGGCACGTCTGAGAAGATACGGGCGATGCGATCAGCTCTATCTTTTGCAAAGTTTCACCTGGTGTTGGTTACTGAAGTGACTGTTTTCATGACTTAAATATGGCTATGACAGTGTCTTCTAATGTCAGATAAAGAGCATTCTTATATCATTATAGCATCTTCCTGATGTTACTGTTTAATTTCCGAAGCAATGAGTAGAGATTTCTGATCTAAGATAAAGCTTAATGGTGGCTTTCATAGGCTGTAAGCAGTGCTTAGCAGGCTGATGGTAATGTTCTTACCATTAGGAATTAGTTCTTTGGTTCTGTAACAGCAAGAAAACCATGGATTCCTGTTGGCCAAAGAAGCTTGTTTAAGGCATCACATTATATGCTCCATTCATAGAGAGAATTAGCAGCAAAGTATCATGTACGCTCTTTAGTGAAGTCCCTTTTTGTAACTGTGAAAATGAGTGTGGTTTTTTAAATTTTGGAAACCATTGTTGTTCACTTCCGCTGCCATTGGTGGTGATGGTGGTGAAGATATACCTGATTTTCATTTGGATGAAAAAGACAGCTGAATTCAATAAAAAATTTATTGTAAGGAATAAAGATATGAGGCAGAAGTATCATTTATATGTTCAATTTTTAGATTATACGCATTCTTTAGAAGCCTTTCAAAATATTGAGGGTAAAACTAGGAAGTTTTGATTAGGTAGTGCCATTACATTTGTAAAGTTATTTTTGTTTGTTTTTTTTCCCTGCATTTCTATATTATGTGTTAGTGGGTTGTTTTGTGGGTTTTGTTAAGTGTTCAGAATTAGTAGTTGTATGTGGTGTGAAATTGTATTTTTAGGGGACATGGTGTGGCATCATATATAAGACTGTCTAGATGAGACTTAGATGTTCACTAAGTAATACTCTCATAAAGAAATTACCCTGATGTAATGTAGAGTGCTTTCAGAGATTTGTTCGTTTACTTTTAAAAAGCAGTACAACCAATTCTTCTTTGCACAAATAAGAAAGGAGTCAAAATACAGATTTGTAGTTTGCAAATCTCTTGTAAAAGATTCTGGAAATTAAGGATCTTTGGAGACTTAAAGTGAGTCAAGCTAGGGAAAATAAAACTGATGTTCTCTTGGTCTGAGAAAATTTGGTGGATTTTCTTGTAACCGTGAATTTCTTTCCTATTTTTGCAATATTAATTGCCCAATAGCAGTTTTCAACCAAGAGGAGGGATTTGTGTACATTTGTAGAGCTAATGATAGGGCACTTTTTCAGTGATTCTTGTTGCCATGGGAATGCTTGCAAATAATTTATGTAGTAACTCGAATGTCCAAAGGTTGTGCACTTTCTTTGAACACAGATTTTTGTCTCCAAGTGGATGATACAGAAGAAATCATAAGTTCTAGCTTGGAAGCACCTGCTCCTTCACTGCCTTGCAATTGCTGACAGTGCTGGTAAATCTTTTCTGTGAAGACCACCCATGGACTTAACAGTCCTTAAATTATAATTAAAACACTGAATGGTAAATAAAATATGAATTTTCATGTCCTAGCAGAATCCCAAGTTCTATCTATGTGACCTCTAACACCTAGGCAGAAGAGTAGCCGTGCTTCAGGTCAGCCAGAATTTTTTTTAAATGCTCTTCACATGGGTGAGTTCAAATTAATAATCTTGCTGAGACGCAGATAATACTGGCTCAGGCACACTGACCTCCTCATACTTCTCTTGCAGTTCAGGCAGAGAGCTGATGTACGTCTTCAAAAGACCATGTAGACACACTCAGGAACACTAGAGGGGTATTTAAGTCAATAGTGTTCTCTACCTAATTTTGTTGCTGGTTTCTCCTATTAATATAGTTTTCATCGGGGGGGAAAAAAAAAAGCTGTACATTGACTTTAACTCTTTCTGCAGATATTAAAAAACTGATTTTTATCTTATACTGGGCAGAATGTGCTGGGGTTTAATTGTAGAAAATAGTTTCATTTTCTAAAATTTTATACACCCTAGAGAATCCTAATGTGTTTTCCATCATGAAAACCCCTCTAGAAGCATTCAGTAGCATATGCACGTTTGAATGCCTAACTGATCAAAGTAGGCAACCAAAATCAGCATGATAAATGAGGGACGGGACTAATAAACATATCCTCTGTTTTAAAGGTGCCAGTGGTCGCATGGCTGGACAGTCACTCCCCCAAAGCATTTTGTTTTACTTCAAGAATTGGTTCTTGGCCGGTGAAGGTGCTAAATCCAAGTATTTATCAATATACTATCAATGCTTTTAAAAGCAGCTTTCTACTGCTTTGGAAAAGATACTGCTCACACCTCACCCTGGAAATTCTTAAAATGTAGGACTTCAGTCCAGAGTTTTATGTACAGGACAGCTACTCTGGCAACTTTTAACTGAGGTAGTTTTTCTGTTTTTCTTTTCCTCTGAGCCTTTCAGAAAGGGAAGCACTTGGGCACTCAAGCTGTACCTCTTCCTTCCCTTCACCCATGCAAAACAACTACCAAGAAAGATGTGAACTTCAGTACTGTTACCACTAATGGAAAATTTCTTTTCACTCATTGATAGAGAATTTTTTCATCTGAGGATTCTTGGAGAGTTTCATGACCAAAATTATATGTATTTTCATCTCCAGGCCTAAAACAATCCTTGCTACTTTTAAAAATAAAGAGCATGCTGTTTGTGTAGGACTTGAAGAAACAGAGAACTACCGTTTCCATGCAGAGAATGCTCCTCAGCTAGATGTTTGAATGGTTAAGACTAGAAACAAACTGGGAGGAAGGTAGAGCAGGGAGTGTTAAGAAGAACATTTTGAAGATTAGTACTGACAAGATTTCTTTTACATATAGTGGTTGAGTATATCCAGAAGAGCTCAGTGGGAGTTAAGAGAAACTGGCTGGTGTAGCTTGTGTCCTGGGAGAATTGAAACTCCTCTGGTTTTAGTTGTTGTTGACTTCTCTGCTCCCTGGGAGCTGCTTGATATTAAGAATGTCTTGCCCATGTAGGAAGCAGAGGCTCCAAGATACCTGCTGACTTTGAACCAGTGGTAATTAGGAGGGTAGAAGACTTTGCCTCCCATGCTTTTAACCGTATGAGGTATTGTCCCCCTGGCTTCTTGGTGTGAGAGCACCCTCTTTACTACTGAGAATTTGCCTTCGTATTCTTTAGATGCAAGTTGTTGACTGCTGAGCTAAGGCACAAGCAGTATGTGTGTGTAAGGTGTTCCTGTCCCACTTTTCACAATGACACTTTGTACTTGGGTTGAACTGTGCATGCGGTGCAGTTGCTTCTAGTCTGCTTCAGTGTGGAGTCACCCAGAGTAGGGGGACCTGTTGGGGAAGGGGGTTTCAGCCAGCTTGATTTTTTGCACTCAACAACGCAGGGTTTATAATCCACCAGTACAGTTCAGCTCTAATGATGACCCTCAGCAGAGAGTTGCTAGCAAACAGTTTGGGTAATAGTTTCTTACTCCAGACTGATTCCCAGGAGAGTGTCTACTTACACACTTGGATTAAAGTATCTTTTTAAGTGCCAAGACTACAGCTCACTATAATATTCAAGAAATCCATTGATAGTTGAGCAGGGGAAAATCTTACTGTTGTGGTTCATGAACCTGTCATGTAATTGCTAAAATCCATCCTGTTACAGCTTTTCTTTGTGCTGTGCTAATTAAACATGAATCCACTTGCATATTATGTAAAATATCTGAAGATGTACAGCTATTCTTATATTGAAAAATATCTTTTACCAGTCCAGTAGAATACATTTCAATTGACAAAGTTGAAAGAAGCTGATAGATTCTTATTTTCATATTTGTTGCCTGCCTAAAAATCATCTTTAGCAAGTGATTAATTGCATCTGTGGATAGAGCACAATTGCCTCAATTATCCATTTCAAATGAATTCCATTCTGAATAGTTGAGAGGATGATGTAGTTTAATCAGTAAGTGAAATGGGAGTATTGTAAGCTGCTTAAAAATACTTATCACGTTTTATGGAGGCAAAGTGATTTAAATCAAACAGACCACTGAAAAAAATAAGAAATATACGGTAACAAACACATATTTTTCCTTCAGTTTAGCAGCATTTTATTAGTTTGCTTTGCATTGGTTTCCATCCTTGGTATATTGATGGCAATTATTCTGTGGGGATATTAGATGGTTAGAAATTTTTTAATTGAGATAGATTGATTGTGGCTATAAATACGCTTGTTTAAGTATGACAACTTGCATGTCTGTTGATCAGTGTCTTCCCTTTCGGACAAGCTCTGTATTGTTTAAGAACAGTAACATTACTGACTAATTTAATTATCTGTTATTGGTTAGTTTTAAAAAGATGTTTGCTGTTTCGTTACACTTATTTAGACGGATGAAAGGAAGGTTTTATCTTAACGAAACAAATATGATCTGGAAAACTTTTTGAGGTGTTATCCATGCTTTTGCAATTCTAAACCATTCCTGTATTTCGGGAAGAGGTTTTGGGTATTATATAAAGCTGTGTGGGCAGAAGATAGTCTGGTGTTAGCTTGGTAATGAAAAGTTAGCTAAGCAGATGAAACTCAGATATCGACACCAACTTTGTTTTCATGTCTGATATTTGAATTACTTTAACTTTTGCATAACTCACTGAAAGCTGGTGTTTTACAATGTGTAATGTTTAACCTATTCAGAGCTTCTGATTATAATACTTTTCTCCAAATTTTTTCTTCTGCAAAGGTGTTAGAACAAGTTCCTGCTGATAGCTTGTTACATATTCACTTGTCCATGTTCCCTGGCCTTGAGATAGCCTGATTCTGTACTTTATAAGTAATAAAATAACTTTTTTTTTTAATGTAGAGGTTTAAGACCACAGTTTGTATTAGGCCTATAGCAGATTTAAGACTAAATGAGGAATCTAGGTACTAATTTTAAGCGTAAAACCTTTTTAAATTTGTGGTTTGTTGCATTCTCCTTTTTACAGTCTGAGTAACTCTGTCAGGAGTATCATAATGAAGGGCATTGGTTATTGTGGTTGAACAAAGTTTCTTGGCCATTTCAGGAGCACACTCACCCCCTTTAGGTTGTGTCCGAACAGATTGAAGCCAGTCAAGGAGAAGCCTTTCTGAGGCACTGTTGGTCACGTACAATTGGCCAGAACTTGGAAACAACACTGTTTGTGTCAGCTATTACATCAAGATACTGGTAACTTTGGTTCAAATAGGGTTATCTTATTTTAAACTGTGCTTGTTTATATTATTACTGAATGAAAAAGCACCTTTTTGTGTGTTCCTTGAACTGTATGGTCTTGGGGATCATGCAATGAATGTCAGCTGTTGCATCTGTTGCTGTAACTAAAGGTAAACACCTTTACTTTGTAATTGTAACATGGACTAATTGGTTTGGGAATGTTTATGAAAGTGCTGATTTTTAAAGCTAAAAATAGTGGTATGGCTTTTTAAACTCATTCTGACTGTCAGAAATGCTCACATGATTCTGAAAGTGTTGCTAAAAATGTTCAATTTATAAATATGGTAATTAAAATTGTCTGTTGTGAGAGCAGTAGATGAGACATTTCCTGCATTTGTAAACTAAGCATCCCTTTCACCCCCAGGTTTCCTTGCATCTGACTGTTTGTTATGTTGGTAGCATCTGAACTCCCACTGAACTTTCTTGGAAGGGGATTTACTGTTGGGCAAGTAGAGAGAGGGAGCTTTGCAGCCTGCCACCCTGTTCTGTGACCTTCTGCTTTAGGGTTTGGATGCTTTTCCTTTGTTTTAAAAAGCTGATGCCCTCAGGGAATACAATACCGTAAATGGGAACTTCAGACATACATTTTCACTTTTAACTTGGTCATTAAAAGAAAGTTGCAGATAAAGATGCTTTCCCTTGGGTATACTGGACTGCTTCAGCCCTAATTTCAGTAGATACCATGTATTTCTTCTATTAATAGACCTTATTTATTTCCTTCAAGTTTGTTGTTAGTGGCTGATGACCATTTTACACTCCCAAGTATAGCCTGCACTCAGGATTTTCTCCAGTTATTTATGTAGACCTCTTGTTCTCTAAGCTTGTTTAGTTCTGAGATTTCTTGTGTAGGTTATTGTTTAATAAGATTTTTTTTTTGCCAAGTAAAAGAGGAAGGTTTTTGCTACGTAGCTTTTTAGCTAAAATGTAATGCAAAACTCCACTATAGCCAGAGTTTGGGTAGAAAACAGGTCTGGTACAGTTTTTTAACACTATGAAAAAACTGGGTTTTCTGGGTTGTGGTATTAGTGAGAAAACAGAGCAGTGGGGCTGGCTGGTAGCCTGGCTGTCAGGGCAACTGTCTGCTGTGTTAGCTGCTCAGGGCTGCACCCTTTGATTGAAATAAAAACAGTGGTTTTGACCGTTTTCAGTCAATTCCGTCTCTCCCTCTCTCTTTCTAGCCAGAAAAATAATACTTTTGTGTTGCTGTCCAAAAGTGCCACTGTTTCTTTTTTCTCCCAGATGTTTTGTGTTTTTTGTGAAGTAAGCATTTTCTAAAGTTAAAGAAAAAACGGAGAATTTCTCATACCCTAACCTCAATAAGATCCATGACTGATTCCATCGTATTTGTTGTTGGGGCTAATATATCCTAGCTGACTGATGAGTTAGGCATCTGTACATGCTCTTGGAGTAGAAAATGTGGCTGGTATGTATGTACTCTTGTATGTATGTATGTACTCTTGTATGTATGTACTCTTGTCGCCTTTTCTCCTCTTACACATACATGTGTACCTAATTTGAGGACTGTCACATAATGAATATGAGACTCCTTCAAGCATGTGGATTACAGTTGTTTGCAGAGAACTGTTATTTAATAGGATCTCTCGCTTCTGCTTCAGTCCTAGTTTGAAGAACATACTTTTTGTAGCATGAAGAAAACTTGTCTCATTCAAGTTACCCCTATGTAAATAAACTAAAAAACTTCCACTGTTCTTAGATGCATGTGCTTTCTTGGATTTTTTTTGTTTTGTTTTGTTTTGCCACACCATTTTGCATTTTATTTCTGTTTCCTAAGTGAAAACTGCGATACTGTCGTTGTAAATCTATTATACCACCAGCTGAATTTGAATCAAGTTTTGGGAGTCAGTGTCATTAATTCTGCTACTATTAAAAAAGTGACAATCGGTCTTTAAAATATGAAATTGAGAAATTTTATATATAGTGGATCATTGTCTTCAAATAACATCTTGTGCTGTGTTGGTTTGCTATCATTCTGCTAGTTGGCCAGGAGACGATCCATTTAAATTTACTGTGCTTCTAACGAAATGCTGAAGTATGAAAGGAATTTGTCCATTTGTAGGGATCGTTACGTGACTAGAGCTTTAATGTCATTCTCAGAGAGCTCAATTATAATTTCAGTGTTATGATTCATGTTTCCTTGATCACTTAAGCCTTTAAATATATCTGGCTTTGTGTTTACGGACTTGAGCATGTGATAATCTGTGTGTGGTATGTGTGAGCACTATATGCTTTCAAATCAGGTGGTGGTGTGCAGCATGGGAGTTGTGACACTAAATGCCCTGTGGCGTTTTTGAAGTCACTCATCACACTTATGTCCAGCTCAGGAGATGGTAACTTTTCTTTAGGAAATTTTACCCTGAAGTGAAAATAAAATAAAATTAAAACCCCCTCTAATTACTCACAGATGTTTTATCTTGTGGAATGATAGGAAAAAAATGGAAATATGGGGCTATCAGGCACCTCACAAGGGTGGACCTTTATTTTCTGGCACAGGAATGAACGTGCCTTGAAACGTTTGTGACATGTTTATAAATCTGTTCTTGGAGACCTCTCCTGACAGTCTGATACCCCTATGGTCTATAATAACCCTCTTACCAGCTTTAAGACGCTTTTTGCTGATGTAGTCTTGAGCAGAAAAGAAAGCTCTTGGTTGGCGTCTTCTTGCAAAGACCTTTTATCTGGGAGTGTATCTATGCCCTTACAAACTGTGCTGTGTCACTAAACAAATCTAAGTATGAGATTAGACTTGGTGATCAAAATATGTCTCCTTGTGGTTTAAAAGCTGTGAGTCAGCCAACAGAAATATCAGATGAGATTGTGTCCCCAACACTGGTATTAGTCACTACTGGGAAATCTTTCCCAAGAAGTGGAGACGGAGGACAGGTTTGGATGTAACCTCACTACAGCAAGAACCACAGTAAACCAAAATCCCAGAAAGAGTTTTAACGTATCTTATGGAGACTTGTGTAAACTGCAAGGGAGGCTTTAAATAGCAAAACGGAACGGAGGCATGAGTAGCAAATTCTCTGTCGTGCACTGAGCAGCACTCTGTTGCAGTCAGTGTCTGGGAGAAAAGAGAGTCTAGTTAATTTATATCCCAAAATCTGCTCATGACTTGGCTATTTTTCAACCTTACAAAAGGAAGAGTCTTCGTATCACCAGTGTTTTCAGAGGCTGGCTAAAGGAGATGAGCTTTATTGGAAGCATTACCGTTAAAACCTTTGTCTGCTTCTGGCATCTGTTGCTATCAAGACACTATCTTTTTTCAAGATGAAGTCAACGTATGAAGGCTGTGTGTTGTATTTCTCTTGCTAATGCACTGCTTGAGGTTGAGTTCCTCGTTTGAGGTTAGTTTGGAATATGCTTCATAAAACAAGAATTGAAGAGATGACACATGCTCAGTACATGTTTTTTTAAAATAGTTTTTCCATTAGTGACAAAAGTTCACTTTCAATGAGTTATATTGGTCTTGCAGTGGAAGTAAAGTCTGTTGGCTTGTGCTCTGATTAAGACACAAAGAATCACTACCAATAATATAGGTTCAAAAGCATTATGTGAATCAAAAGAGGATCTGGCTTGATATGTATTCCAGGGGTTTGCTTGCAAGGCTGGTCATGATTCTTTTTCAAAACACAAAGCAACCCACTCTCACCCCCAACTCTCTCGATACTTATAAACTGAAAATAAGCTCAGCAAATCTTTGAGGAACTGAAAACACAAAAACTTTAAAGCTATTTTTCTAAGTAGAGCCGTCTTTTGAGAGAAATTGGAAGTTTTAATGTACAGTGTATAGCTTTTATTGAAAATTAAATTGCCTATCTAGTTGGTTTTGTTCTTTGGCCTTAATTTATAATATTGGTACCTTTTGCCATGAGACAACTTGATATGGCAAGTACATACACTGAAAAAGCGTACCACTGCAACACAAAAATAACGATTAACTTTTGGCTTTATCTAGTTAAGATCAAGCTCTGAATTGAATTCTCTTAGTGTGTTGACAACTGAAGATTTATGTCTTCCAGCTATATTCCTGTTGCAGATTTGGCAGAAGTGACCTCTCCAAAGAAGGTCTTTGTTACAGATTTTGCTCTGTTTACATTATTGCCGTAAGGGTCACAATGAAGTATAGTACATTAAAGCTAATATATCACCTGCTGACAGTGGTCTTATCTCATTGGTACCTCTTTCCCTCTCCCAGTATGAAAAAAAAAAAAAAGGAAATATAAAGACTCTAAGGATAAAAAAAAAGGAGGTTAAATAATAGTTTTCAAGAGCTTTAGTGTTAATGTTAGGTGGCTGTCTGCAGTGTATTTTTGTATCTGGCCAAATAGTTACTTCCCCCCCCCCCCTTTTTTTTTTTTCCTTCTGAGAAGGTACTATGAAAATATGTCTTTATCAGATAAATACTACTAGGGATAGAAAGAACAGAAAAGGAGCCGTTTGGATTTATCCAAGGTCTGTTGAATCTATTGTGAGAGGGGAGGTGGCTCAGGATGGGAAAGAACGACACTCAGATTCCATAGACAGACAAGGAAGCAGGCCCATGAGCTTCAGTGGAAGCACAGTGGGACTCTGGTGTGAGAAGCAGAACTTCAGATACCCTCCTGTTTCTCCAAATGCTGTGTTACATCTGCTGCTTACAGAATGTATCTTTCAGTTCGCACTGTCAGTGAGATGATCTTCCTTATGACTTGTTTTCTGTTCCAAATATTGACTCAAAAATATAAATACAGCCATGATTCTATATGCATATATATGTACGTAGTTTCAAAAAGTGCTTTGAAATCTCTCAACAGGGTGCTTCCCAGGTATCCTTTCAGGATGGGGAAATGATCCTCACTGGACCCACAGAACTGTTGTTGGCCCAGAGGGCCCGACTCCCTGTCAGGTAGGGACATCTTCTGTTTGGTTCTGATTTAAGCATGGCTTATCAACATACAAGATGAGACTGACTTCACATTCCAGCTTACCTGTGAATCTCTCTCCATTGTGTTCATCATCATCTCTTCCTCCTCATCTGTTTCTCATCCTAAAAATGCGCTCGCTTCTTATACTGAGGGATGTTTTTGTATATAACAATCTTCTACCCTCTTTGATGAATATGAATGATTTTATTGTGATGTTTGTAGTATAAGGTGCAGGGGGAAATATGCTATTATTGTTTACTCTGGTTTTGCTTTCTACTCAGTCCTGCAACTATTTAATGTCTTACGACAGAGAGTGTTCTTAGGTAGTATATCTCAATAAATAACCAATTATGTGAATCATATAATCCTTTTTCAGTTAAAATATTGTATCTTTTTTGAGTGGTAAGTCTGTTACTGTGCTAGATTTTATGTCTATGTTTATACACTGTGAAAACTATAGCCAGTATTTGCAATATTTTCCTGTGCATTGCCTCACTAGAGAAGTCAGATGGAATGCATCCCTTTCCTTTCCTCATTTATAACAACCCAGAGATGGCCAGTGCTGTTTTAACTGAAGGTGGTCATGGTCATTCTAAATTTTGAGTGAAACTTTGGTACATATGTAATTTGTATTGAAAGCCAGTACAGTAAAATTTGAGAGCTGCATAGCTGAAAGAGGGGGAAACTAGGTGTTCTTAAGAGATATAATGATGAGCTTCAGGGTTTATTGTTCCTGAAATCACAGGGAAAATCCTTAATTGCTGAAATGAAAAAAAAAATAAAAAAATTTGCATATTCCAGTTGTTATACCAAAATTAACAAGCCAGGCTGCAATACAGTGTCATGAAGTAGGTCAGTCAGATCCTTAATGGTGATAAAGGAGGATTTGGCCTAGCAATTTTAGACCAAAATGTTTCCCTGCTGTTAATTCTCCTGTCCCACCATAAGATTAAATTTCAGTTTTAACCGGTTGTGCTGAAGTCACCTTTTTGAGTAGGTGAAGGAATCCAATCCTTTTTATAGAATGGTGTGTTTGTTGTGGAACTGTAGTGGAATCACAGCACACTGTATAATGAAATTAAGAAGAGTTACATGGCAGACTTCTGTGTGACAGCTAAAATGTCAAAATTTAATGTGTTTCAATTTTGATGATAGCAAATAATCATTCTCTTTAATTCTGCAGTTTATAGCTGTTTGTCAAAACAGTATAAAATAAAAAACATGAAATAAACAATATCTGCATGCCTTGATCTTAGATCATCTGTCCTCACAGACACCTGAGAAAAAACAAGAATTAGTGTCCCCATTTTACCTGCATGAGGTCTGGGAAATAGGAAGAAGTTAGGTAACCAAAGCCTGTGGGGAATTTTGCAAGAGCAGGAGCTCTGGCTTTGGTGGTCTTCTGAGCCGTGCTGGGACTTTCACGGCAGGATTATCTTTCTTTTTAGAGCATGTCAAAAATTAGTCTCGTCTATACAAGAGAGTTAATTTTCTTAGTTTCTTTTGGTTTTTTTGAGCCATAATTTTATATCTTATATGGATTATTTGTTTTGTCTTGGTGAAGCTGTGCTTTTTAACTGATCTGTCTGTTTGTGTTTTTCCTCCCTCTTGGAGGCCTTCTGGTCACCTACTTTGTATACCACTTTGTAGCAGCTTCTCTTGCCTGCTGGTACTGATACATATTTTTGGAATGGTTTTCTCATGAAAGAACTGGAGTGCTCTTCTACCTTTTCTGCACCTGCCAGGCCTCTAGTTATACACTAGCTGGCTTATTAGTGTTCATCATGCAGGTATAGAACTTAAATTAGTTTCTAATGCTTATTTTCTCTTTGTGGAATATTGCTAAAGACTTCTACAGCTTGTTCACCTGAGGTGGTTATTATGCATCACTAAATATGTGCACTCGTTTGTCTCTTGATCCATTAATTTGTAATGGAGTTTAATCAAGCGCTGTGTGTGCTATGCTCAGATTTACTGTTGTCCTTACGCTTTTTCTAGAGTGTTTTAGATTGTCTAAGTCCTCTTGGGAATTTTTCTGAGAGCATATTATAGCTTACTGAGTTAAACAAGTCATTCATTGTATTTGGGATTCTTCAGAAGAAGGTTGTGATACTCATTTGCTTTTAATCTTCATAGCCTGATTTTGGTGACCATTGGAAACATAGACCTCTGTGGAGGAAAGACCTCTGTGATACTTTTCAGGGTTTTCTGAAATGGCTTAGGTCTTCTCTGGCATGTCACAAAGCAGTTGGTAATAAGCTGAATTCTGCAAACTGTCTTGATAGAGGAGTATGGAAGGAAAGGTGATTAAAAAATATAAATTGAGGCCCACTCAACTGAGCACCAAGGTGAGGGAGAGACAGGAAGCAAAGGGAAAACTGGCCAGAACAAGGTATTCCTAGGAATATTTCTGTACTGGCTGTATTTTTTTGTAGATAAAATGATTTATCTTAATCTGATCTGAGATTGATGCATTAAGGAGAAACATCGGCCAAAAAACCCCACAAAACCAAGACAGAAAGGAGCGGTGCTGATTTTTTTGTTTGTTCGTTTTAAATGCAGTAAAATAATTCTACCAAATTATACCTTGTTTGTGCTTCCTGTGTCCTGAAGAGATTTTAAAAAGCACCATTTTGCCTGCAAGTGTTGAGAAGGGAGGTAGTGTGATGGTTGTGAATTATATTCAAATATTTGTCACATATTCCCATTTATTCAAACAATGAACTTAAGAGGAATTCAGAACATGCTGTTTTATTAAGCAAAGTTAGTTGACATTTCTCTGAAATTCACTGGACTGTCAAAAGTCAAAGAATTTTACTTTTAAGGGGATGATTTGGATTCTTGTATGGATTTTTTCCTTAAAACTGAAAAGGGTTTGTTTGGTTTTTTTTTAAAAAATGTTTTTCCAAAGGTTTTTTCATTAGGGAGTAGTAGATTTACAAAGGAAAAGGAGTCACTAGAGACCATCTATCTTTCTTACTGGTATCTTAGTTTGATTGAATGTAAGTAAAGAAGGTTTTATTAATAAAATAGTATTAAATAATAAAACTATTTTCCCCACAAGCAGTAAAACTAGCATCTTAATATCTCATTTGACTCCTTTTACACTGTTCTTTCTGAAATAAAGTGTTCTTTATAATTCTGATATGTGCAGGTATCATCTTTGAAGTATTTCAAAGATACCGGGGCCATGAAGGACCACCAAGTCATGACATGTTAAGCTTTCATTTAAATAAGCACTGTTAAGTGATGTTAATAAAGCTAATATTTCAGCCTAATTGTGAGCTACTCCGTGCTATGGAAGAAAGAAAACCACTGTTGTCCCTACTGCTTTCACTAGCATATACTCCTCTTTGCCACTGAGTTTGATAACCACTGTCACCTACAGCACTTAAGTAAAATAGCAACTAGTCATCTAAGAAAATTATGTGAGCCTTCTCATTAGGACACAAACCTGAGGTCAGTGTCCCTTCTCCGACTACAGCCACTAATGAGTATATCAGAGGGAAGCAGAGAAAAGAATACCATGATTAATATGTTATGATTATGAAGCTTAGTTGAAGTTAAAGGCTTCAGACTCGTCTTGTTTTGTATTTCTCACTGAAGTAGGAAAACTTCCATTTGAAGAAAATCAGTTCACTTGATTTAAGTCGGTAAAATTAGTTGCACATTGGGTAACTGAGATGAGTGGTAGTGTGAAGGTTTTCTAGCTCTATTCAGAAGCTAATAGGAAGGAAGCTTCTTTGCCTGGATTCTCTTAGAACATTTCACTTTAAAAGTACTAGGAAACTTTTTAGGACTATATCCCTCAGGAGTCTGAAAATTTTAATTTGACCTTTTGCTAGAAGAGAGACTTGAAATATTGGGTTGTTGGCAGATTTTTTAACAGAATAAATAAAGACAGGACTAATGACAATCCTCTTTCATTTATGAAGGTGAATTTTTTAGTTTCTTTGGTAGTAAAGATGATGTTCAGAGTAAGGGAAGACAGGTAATGCCATTGGTGTATAATATTTGATATTTTTCCATGCTTCATGTTCTGGTCTAGGGCTGAAAGATTTTTAAGGTTAACAGCAGGGTCTTGATACTTCACAGAAATCAGGTAGAAATTTGTCACAACCATTAAAGTTGAATCTCCTAGCTCATTATGCATAAAAATAGTGGGTTTCCTCTTTTCTAAATTAAACGGTTCTATGAATCAACGAAAGTCTTGTTTTTCTTAGTAAAATGGCTATGTTAAGGAACAGTAAGCACGAATTTGCTTGGACGTGGATGTTTTGCTTAATAGCAGTGGATTAGTTGGAACTCAAAGGGTAATTTATGCATAGATAATTCATTATGTGTTTTCATTATGTTCTGTTTTACTGTCTTCCCACTTCTTTTTAGCTGAGGTCAGGGTCAGTTCCTTGGTTTAAGCACTGTAGATACATAATTAAGGCCTAACTGGAGCATTTTTTTCCTTCTCTCTATTTTATTTGTTCTTTTAACATCCTGTGCCTCTCATTAATCTAACACCACAAAACTGGAAGACCATGATTTAAAGAAACAAAGACACAAAACCCTGGTGTCTGTAGACTGTCTGGTTTCTTTCTAAACCTTTAGACAGTTAATCTCATGAGAACGAACTAATTTTAATATGTGTGTGTGGAGGAAAATCTGGGTTACAGTAGCATCTTTACTAGATTAATACAATTTATTTAGAATTTATTTAGGAGAGAACGGTTGGTTACCTGTAGGCCTGCACGTTCTACCAAATGTCAGCACTCCTTGTTAAAGGATGCTCTCCCTCCGCGAATGGCAGCGTTGGCTGGTGGGGCTGGAGGTGCAGGTGAAGAACAAGCAAGGAAGTGAAGCTTAATAGCTTCATCTGTGAACTCTCTGCATCAGAGTGACATTTCCTTTGCCTTTTGTCTGTGGTCAATAAAACGCCAAAAAGCACGTTCAGAATATCAGCTGTGTTTTTCTGTTTCCAAAGGAAACATTGACATCCTGCGCCAAGAGATTTTTTTCAGATACAGCAGTTTACTAATCCCTACCTGTTCTTAAAAACATGTGAGGAATTTGATAATCTACTCAAAGGTTTCTGCTTCATCGTGTTGCGCCTGGTTTGAAGACTTAGGTGCAGCTGTTGAGTAAGACTAAAACGGCAAAAGAATATGCCACTGGAATGATAAATGATTCTTGTGACATACACATGATGACAAGTTTTGCCCAGTAACCGATGCAGAAATCAGCTTTTTCCAAAGTACTGTCTTCGCTATGCTGCAGAACAATTAATCCACTTTAGGCCGCATCGCCTGCATTCTCCAAGAGAAATCCTACCAGCATTCTCCTAGCAATTGTAATTGAGGAAGGTCAAAGCACCTTAATGAGCCAGATCCTGCTGCAAAACTCAAAAATGTTTATTTCTGGAGAGAGGGTCACTTTTAAGCATCTTGCGTCCTCAGTGATTGAGATTGGTTCCTCAGTATTCCTGGAGGTTTTGCAGAGAAGCTTTCGAATAACTCATCTTTTCCCTTTGCATAACTGACAAACTGCTAACTCTTGACAGAGTTTTCAGGAGAGGGAGCTGTGGTATTCAGCAGCACGGTCACTGCCAATCTGAAGATTGAACTGATTCACTGCTGAATGTGCAGCACTCCATTTAAATTTTGCTTTTCATGTTACAAATGGACTGCTGTGGGTGCTCACTACAGACATGCCTACATCTTCTCCGTCTTTCTCTTTGCTAAACAGTACTCATCAAAATTTTTAATCATATGCATGGCGAGACTTCCTGACAACTGTGATAGACTGTAAAAAATCTGACAGAAATCAATAAACCTCAAAGAATGAAGAATTTAAATACTAAATGATGATGGCTTTTTCAGGTTAAAAATCAATAGTTCAATGTTGAATGTGGGTTTGGATGCCACAGTCAGGTCATGGTAGGCAGATGTTCTCTCTTCACAGAGGCCTCTGAGGCACTTCTAGTGCAGCGAGGGGAAGGGAGATGTCAGGGTTATTTGAAGGAGCAGGAGCCTTGTTTCCAGTTGAGGTGAACCCTGCAGTTCTGATCAGTTGCACTGAGATAAATGCTTTTTAAAAGTTCACTTATTTTGATTCTGTAAGGATATATCTGTAAATATTCTGTAGGAATTGGGTTGCGAACTCCGCAAGGACAGTATTTTCAGAGGTAAGAGCTCTGCCTGCTCTAGGGGAACACACAGGAGACAGTAGCAGTGTAGCGCACTGAGGCATCCTCTGTGCGTCACTCACTGGTGCTCCCACTCTCCTCCCCAGCTAGCAGTTGTACTCTAGGTCTTTTGTACTGGTTTGATGGATCAGACTTGTTCGTTCTTTTACTACAAAATGTATTTAAGTAGGTTACTACCTTTTTTGGAATTTAGGTTTTTCCTATTTTGGAGGGGAGGGGTTGTTTTTTCAAGTATACTGAACATTGCAGAAAATCCATAAATTGCCTTCTGTGTTGTCAACATCACACCTATCAATTGGCAGTGGAAAGCCATTCTGCATTCTCTTTTCTTCTTCTTCTTTCAGTTTTTTAACTTCACTCTGTCAAGCTAAAGAGTCCCAGAACCTTGGTGTCCCTTGTGCTTGCAGAGTTTAGTAATTAGTATTCTTAAAGCTCATCCTGTTCAGTATCTTGTTCAGCCATGTCATATTTCTGAATACTCTCTCCAGTATAATGTAATCTGTAAGCCAGTGTGGAACAGTTCACTGCTGAAATTCAGCTGTTCCTGTGGGCAGATTAAACCCCCTGGAAGGTGGGCAGCATGAATGAATGATGTTAATTTTTTCCCAACCTCTAATCTTTGGGGTTCCTAAACAAAGAAACAAACCAAAGCACTAAATCACATATGTGCTGCCTTCATTGTTTTTTTTTTGTGGTTTTTTTTTGTTTGTTTTTTGTAACTGTCAGGCTTTCATAGGTCTAATATAAAAATATATGTCCTCAAAGATCTATTAAAGTTGTTGCAAAGGGCAGTTTTCTTCTCAGCTATAACTGAGAATCACACTTGTTTGAGAAAAGTCATTCTGACTCAGGGGATTGATTACAAATAGGTTTCTAAACTACCTTTTATATATATGTATACAGTGTGCTTTTATTCTGGATATTTAATACTTTAGTACATCCATAACTTCTAGGATGTGTCATAAGGTTTTTAAAAGTAATACACAACACACAAGCGGGCTATTTGTTTTCAGGAAGAAACCTACTTAGTGTGTAAATTTCATATGAGATTTAAAAATAAACTTGTATGTTTTCTTTGGCTTTGAGCCTACTCAGAACTGTAAGTGCATTGATTTAATATGACAGCTAACCTGTCTATTGTGATAGCCCTCAAAAAAATTCCTGCTCTATTTTACAGTAGCTTAGGAAGACAGCTCTTCCCTGGAGTACTTAAGCAACACTGGGTTATGTGGGGACAACTGTAACATTTAAATTTTCCCTGAAGAAATGAAAGCCTATTCACTACTTCTGATTATTTTCTGGATCCGTAGTATTTGCCTACTTAATTTGCTCATGTGTTTTGATTCTGTAGAAGTTCAAAAGACAATAAAAGTAGCCCTGTAACTATTTTATTTTTTAAAAAAAAATCTGTTAAGGGAATTGGAAGAAATAGAAGATGGAACTGAAAGAAGAGTTAACTTCCTAAGCATGCATTTTTTGAGTTTTTGCTAACCACCCTGTTTGTTTTTTTCTGACCATTTTCACTAGGTAAAAAAAAAAAATCTCTAAAAAAAATTACAGAAAGCTTTTGTAAGGATTTCCTTGTTTGATTCTCGAAGAAAGAGGAATGCAGGAAACAAAAAAAAAATATGCAAGTAGAAGTGACTGTTGATCAAACCTTTGTTATAATACCAGCAAAATCTATTGTGTTGCGACCTGTGGTGGCTTGTTGTTCAGGATCTGTCCATTTCATTTTAATGGAATAATAATTAATTTTAGTGTCAGTATTTTTGGAAGAGTAATTTCCACCACTGCCTGCCAAACTCCCAACAAACCAACCTCCCCAAAGTTCAAAACCAAAAGAAAATGATAGAAACTTATTTTCCAGTCTTATTCCATATTTAGCAGACCAAGCTAAGAATTGCATCTTGATACCTAGAGCAAGTTGCTTCTGATTAATCATTATGCAAGTGGATAAAGGTTTGTAACAAAAAAAAAAAAGGCAACACTATGCCTGCATTATTCGGAAGTAATGCCAGAATTTGTCTTAGATCCTTTCTCAAGGAGGACAATTATTACAAGTGGTTTAGCTGTGTTGTGGGTTTTTATGTTGTGTGTAATCTGGTGTCACTGTGTGTTGCTGCTGAAATGATGGTCACAAATTCCTGCCTTAGATCTGCACATTTCTGCTGATTCTTGCACCAAGTGAAATGATCATAAGACCACCTGTCAGAGCTGATCCCAGAGGAAGTTGCTGTCCTAGGAAAAAATCATTTGGGGGAGAGTGTGGGGCGGTGTGGAAGGGTTGGCCTAATCGTATTTCTCATCTTGCAAACGTATGCTTTCTAGATCTGCTCCATGGTTTTGGGAGGAGGGTCACAAGTCTTTTTTGCAACAGCAGCCTGCACTTGCATCAGTTAGACCACGTCTTTAACTCCTGGCTCTATATAAAGTGGCCGTTTTGCTTCTATAAACACTGTAGGATTGACATATGAGTGGGGCTTTTTACAGCTTGAATGTGTTAGGGTCTTCCAATGGAGATGGAAATACCCAGTAGCTATTTACTGGCCACTAATCCTGAGTGTTGATGGCGTTCAGTACAATTTGAGGGAACGGGGTGTTACAGAGCCAAACTACAAACCTTACTCCCCTCCCCCCACCTCCACCAATTCAAGTACCTTCCTTTTCAAGTTATGATCACCCAGAATAGAGTTAAGGTCACTGTAAGGATGGCAGTGTCAAATACTCAATAGGAAATGAAACAGCACATAGCCATGACATGGCAAAAATCTGTTGGAGATAATACAGAGGTTTTTTATAATGGTGTTTGAGGAAGGAAACTTCCTGAGAAAAAGAGCTGAGTTGCACTTTTGATTACAATTTGCTTTGTTCTTTGTTTGTCATGAGGTTGTATGCAACTGAGGGCAGAAATAAAGATATTTAAATATCATTTGACTAATTTGCTTATTGACTTGATGTCCTTAAGGTGTGATACTCATGTTTATAATGTGTCCACAGGGGGAAATTGACTGAAGCAGCTCATGTGGAGCTTAAATTAAGAACATATAGAATGACCTTTTAAAAAAAATTTATTATTATTTTATGATGAAGTCTCTCCTGACTTAAAAGCTTATTCTTTAATATCTGGTTAAATTACTTAAGAGTTGACTTAAGGAAAATGTCTAGTACTTGGTGTCTTTCCTTTTCAAAGTATACAAATGCTGATCTAAAAAAAATAATTAAAAAAATAAATAATTTGATAGCTGTTTTACATTTCGTCATATTTTTATGTGTTAGTGAGCTCTGATTCAATTATTTTTTCTGTCGTTTCTGCTATTTGATCAGTTGTGAATTTGTTTTCAACAGAGAATTGTGTGAAGACACATATGAGATGTATTTCCCTGTACACTCTTTTTTCTAGTGAAATGACAAAAACAGTGGAAATTTCTGGGGAAGGTGGACCCTTGGGACTACATGTAGTGCCCTTTTTTTCATCTTTGAGTGGAAGGTAAGATTTTCTGCATTGCTTAAGTAGTACAGTACTGAACAGATTTCAGTTGTGGCTCTCTTAAAATATCTGCTATTTAACCATAAGGAAAATAAATGCTTAAAAGTGGTCCATGACATTGTCTTCCATTACAAAATTATTTGCTAGTCCATTATATACAAATCAATCCCAACCCCTTTGTTCATATATGTCCTTTTAATTGGCTCTGGTTTTATTCTCTGAACGGGAAAACTGAACTCTCTGTAGAATAGTGTAACACTAATGGTGTGGGGACTAGGGGGGATTCGTTGGGTTTTTTTTGTGGTATTTGGTTGGTTTTGTGGATGTGGTGTTTAGTTTTGTTTATGTGGTGGGGGGGTGTTGTTTGGTTGGGTTTGTTGTTGGTTGTTTTCCAGTTCGATTTCTCTGCATAGACCCTTTCTTAGTGACATACCACACAAGAAAAGTAAAAAATACTGCATTCCTGGTCATACCTCATGTTTTTCAAACAACCTTTCAGATTTGGTTATATAGCATTTATAAAATGTGCACTATACCGTGAACTTTTCTTTGTGACGATACAATTACTTTAATTATAAATGATTTAACATAGTCTCTTGAGATCACAAAAGCCTATTATAGCCACGTGCTCATATTGATGTACTGTAGTCAAGACTGTGTCAGCATTTTCATTATAACTGTTTTCCAAGCTATGTAACTCAGATGTAAAAAAAAGAAAAAATCCACCCTAGTCTGCTAGGCTGAAATTTGACATACAGAGGCTTAGCCAGAGAGTTAATTTGACACTGGTAGCCCTGAATAAGAGATGGGAAATTACCAGTGCCATAAATGACACTACTGTACAGTAAAATGGCCATCTGTAACACAATTATTGCAAATATAAAATTTGTTTAATTCTTTACTTGTCGACTTTCATGTAAGACAGAGAACGTGAAAGATCATATTGCCTTTTAAAAGTCTGTTGTGTGTAAATGTTTTCTCAGCAAGATCTGACTTTGTAAGTGAACCCAAATTCGTTCAGAGTATTTTATTCGCCAAAAGGGAAAATAGTCCTCCACCTGCTGCCTGAAAAATGCTGCCCCTGTCTCAAGAAGAAACTTGGCCTTTGCTGGGAACTGTAGTAGATTATGTAGGAGTTGTGTCCTTGGCCTTGCAAGCTGCCTCTTTCTCTTGAGAATGGCATTTCTGTTTGTTTACCCCATCATGAAATGCAGGCAATAGTTCTTTGTAAAAGAACTATTTGTAAAAGGCATGCCATGAAGTTGTAGTGTGTACACTGCCTTCCAAGATCATTAGGTAAAAAATGTGGTGAAATTCCAAGCTGTTAAAATCAGTAGTTGTTGTGACTGTAATACAGTTCTGTCCTGAAGTATCAGTGTTGGCCATAGCATTTAAAGACTTCCATGAAAAAAAGGTGGAGTTCCGTGGTCTACATTGCCTGTGTGTTAGTATGTCCTTATTTACAAATGCTTTTGGGGATCCCTTGGAGCAAAGGGATTTTTGACAGATGGACTACTGGTTTAGACAGTTGTCTTGAAATTTTAATGACCCTTGGCAGAACTATACTGATAGCTTTGTAAAAGCACTAGAGTGACTTAAATCGCTTGTCCCTCTTATTTAATCAAGCTTGAGGACTAGTATGTAAATTTTAACTCATCACAACATGAGAAAATACAGAAGAGCATCTTTTATTTCTGTTAATGACAGTATACGATTTATAGGGGCACAATGGCCATGACTAACTTGGTCTAGTATTTCATTTGTAAAGATATCTTCTAATAAGGTAATTGTGATTTTAGCCTAGTGCTGCTGCAGAGCAAAATTTTTCTAGAGGTAGTTGAAACGTTGTATTAATGTATAAAATTGTAGTTTATACAGGAACTGCAAAGCTAATGGAAATCATTTTCCCCCTTTCTTTTGCACTTAGATATAATAAAAAAAGGAAATTAAGATTTAATAGTGCATTAAAATAATGGTAAAATTAAGGCTGTGGAAAGAAGTAATGGAGCAATGAATTTTAGCTGTCACAGCGTCTGTAACTGAGGGCTCATTCAGGTCCTACAGCACACAGGACGACTTTCAGACAAGTGGACAATGCTATTGCACTATAGGGATGCATCATCTAAGCACAACAGGATTAGTGAGCAACTGACTTAATTTGTATTTTCTTTTATTTCTCTACATTTTTTTTTTGTTTACATTTGGTTTGATTAGTTCCTAAAATTTAAGTTTTTGATTGCCACTACTTGGATGTTCGTCATCAAGAGGGCTGTGGCCCCTCATCACTACTGCCCCTTTTAATCCTCTAGTGAAGGATAACAGAGGTTGCAAGAGGATTTTTCTGTGATAAGATAAACATCTGACAGAAAATAAAAATATTTTTGAAGAAACAATATTCGTAAGGAACCAAGGTTTCACTTAAAGTACACTGATATGACATAAATCTACATTTTTAAATCTTAGTATATAGTAAATCTAAAATCAGATGCATGATGAATATAGTGTCATTTGAAATAATTCGTGACATACTGTGAATTTGTTGAATGGACTTAAATATGAAAGGCAGTCATGAATCAAAGGAAAAAGTACAAGACTTCTGTTTTGTAATTGGAGTGCTGACATGTTGAAAATTACATGTTAATATTTTATGGAGTATAACCAATAAAAAATTGTCTCTAAAGGTCATGTGTCTTTGATACTGATGTGGCATGGAAATTTAGTGGATAAAACTTGATTATAAGTGGTCTTCACAAACACATAGTTGTCAGGGTTTTTTTTGACATTATAGTGGTATCGTTGGATGTATCTGTGTTGAGTTGTAGTCTGCACTACAGACAAGTTCCTAGTAGGTCAGAAATAGCCTAGTTCTACCAGCAGAGTTAGCCATAATGAACTTTTGCGCCACCCATACTTCTTCACTTCGTGAATTATCACAAGTTTCAGTGCTGCACCTCAGTTTTCTATCTGCACATAATCTGATAACAAACAATTCTAGATTTTCATATTCTGCTGCTCTCCTGCCACGTGACTGAGTAGTACTGCTCTCATATATCAGAACAAGGGACTTTGGCAAGGGAAAAATAAGTTCCAGGGACTTCTCAGACATATAAAATAGCGATTACTTTTTACTCTATTCTAATGCCTGTTTAGTTTATTATAGTCAAATTAGAAAATTACTTTTAATCTGTGCTTTTCTTTGGAATAATATAATCTTAGTGGCAGAAAAAATAATGCATAGGCTACATTCAGATTTTTAATTGGATAAGGAAATCTAGGTGTTTTCCTCTGTTTCTCCAAGTATAACTTATAGGACTTAATGCTTCCTGAAGTTCTAACAAGTAGTGTAGGATTGCTGTGCAGCAATTTTTCGTGGTATTTCTTGCAGTCTCCTCACTTTTAGGTCACGTGAGCTGGAAATCCTTTCTCTAGATTAAGCACTTTATGGTGGTCTACTCTATCTCATCTCATATATAGGAGAGATTAATATCTCTTTTCAGAAAAGTTACTATAAATTCATACCAGTAGAATAAGGATAGTTTTCACTTTCATTTTGCTTTTTAGGATGCTTGGACTCTTCATCCGTGGTATTGAAGAAAATAGCAGATCTAGGCGTGATGGGCTTTTCCATGAGAATGAATGCATTGTGAAGATTAACCATGTGGACCTTACAGATAAAACCTTTGCACAGTGAGTGCCGATTTACTGGTTTGCTGCTTTACTTTTTAACTAGCCAACATTTTATACAATTTTGTGTTTATTAAATGATTGTGCAAAAGGATTAGTATTTATTTCAGGTAAAATACCTGTAGAATTGATACCTGTCAGAAACTGTATAATTTTCTTTCTGAAACCTCCAGATAAGGTGAAATTTGAAGAGAGGAATCTTCTTGTAGTCTTAATGAATCTATTGTACTTACTTAATTTAAATAGCAGTAAGTTTGTTAGTAGTTATCTTCACTTTCTAATTCTTCTATTATTTTTTTTCATATTTTCCTTGTAATTTTTTTTCTCATAAGACCTTCAGAATGAGTTAACATTGCAGCATGTGTTTTAATGTTCTTTTGCAATTGAAATAAGATTATTTTTTTGATGTTGCAGCTTTATTAAAATTTATTTTTAAAAAAATACTAGTACTGTGAAACTATGGTTAGTTGAGCTAAATAATCTCACCTCTTATGACTTCTTAAAAATCTGTTGACATCTATTATCTATCTGGTACTACTTTAACAGGTTGCTTTGATCAACTAAATTAATGTGACTTGCGTGAAAGAATAGCCTTTCAAATTTCGCAGATATTTGCTGTAGTAATTAAATAGTAATTTGTTTTTACTTTTAATCCATATGTTTAGACAGCTGAGTGATTGTTTATATTATAACAAAAACCTATTGAGACCTCAAGGGAGTTGAGGCTTAACTTTCTAAACAGTAAGCCAAATGTTCAAGGTTTCTAGACTAAAATCAAATAAGCAATTTCACTGTTAGGGATAAATATTTGCAAAATAGATTTTTATGCAACCAGTGGAGTTTTATAGTGTAGCTATTACCTTGCTTCTGAGGCTACGCTTTTTGCCTCCTGGTAGCTTTTTAGGTTACTGATTTCTACATATTTGATGGTAAATATATTCTGCTGTGATACAGTACACGCCATTCTCTTTTGCCTATGGAAAGTTCCTACATAAGACAGCAACTTTATCAGAAGTGTTGGTATCGTATTTAAATGTTCATTGCCTCGCCTTTGCTACTTCGTAATGAAGGTGTGCCCTTCTCTATGGGATGTTGCCTGAATCAAAACGTCTCTTTTCCAAATTGTGTGTGATCTTTTCTTTACAAACTTACACTCCTTTGTGTTCTCTTTAGAATATAACTGGTGCTTCAAAGGCTTTAAGCCCATTAAATGTATTTGGAGTGGAGGACGTTGCATATTTTTCTATAACGTGACTAGATTTTGGGATAGTTAGAAATCTTGCTGTAAACTTTCCAGTTCTCCATCAGTCTTATCTTCAAAATGAGAAACATAGAACCCTTCTCCTTCTCCAAGTTTGTGTGAAGTTTTGGGATTTGAAAGGGGTATTTACAAAGACAGTTGTTAATTTATAGGCCAGTCCTGTTAGTCTGTCATTGGAGAGTGAGAGAAGTGACTAAAAGATGATTCAGAGCAGAGCCTAATTTAGTTGGTCTAAGTCACTTTATGTTGCAATGAGTAGTGTGGTTGCAGTGACACAGGATCTGAGGAGAAAAACTGGACACTGAGGATTCAGTGACCATCTGGAGACTTGGGGGAGTATTTTGGACAAGCTCTAGCCTGGTTCTATGTGCTGTTACACTGTTCTACTGAACTGCCTTCCAGAATATCCTCCTGCATCATCTCTCTTCTCTGGCTGTTCAGAATGGCTAAAGAAAGCAGCTTTCCAGGTTGAAAATAACCTCAGTGAACACTCCTTTTAGTTGCAGAACTGCAGTAATTGTAGTGGATGCGATGAAGTATTGTCCCAGTGACTATTGACCCAGAAAACAGTCATTGGATTCTCCTTTGAGAGGAAAATTCATTTGCTACTTTCAAATTGGCATTTCTTCATAACCCTTATAAAAGTGATTTTAACAGTTAGCAGAGACTTCCATCCTATATCTGTTTTCAGCAGACTTTCTAGTGTTACTTCTGATGATTGCTGCATTAGCAGCTGTAATAGCAGCAGCCTACTTTCTGTATTCCCATGTTTATAATAGTTTTACATATTGGGACTGTTGGTCTGTTTTTTCATTTACTGTTAATCTATTCAATTACATTCTGTTGTGTTGCAGAGTTTCTAGCACCTCTTTTAATTGACTCCCTTATTTCTTTAAAGCATGCATTTGGGGTCCTAAGAAATGTAAATTTCCTCTATCCATTATTTTTTCTCTTTGAAGTGCAGCCAGTTATTTTGCCCCTGAAGACTATATTTAGGCTTTCCCACAGGATGTCTTGCTTTAATTCCACTAGTTTTTGTTTGAAGGGGATCTTATATTTTGCCTTTCATATATTTAAAATATTCATCTTCTGAAACTTGAGTTATTAAATTATCTTGTAACATATGATTAAGTGGCTGCTTGGAAGGATGAAGATGGAGCGAGAAGGAAACACAGTTAAGCCTTTACATCGTTATGCTGGGGGCATGCCATGGTTTTTATGATCGGGGTAGGGTCTGTCCTTGAAAACATTCACAGTCTATAGGTGAGCAGGTAACCTGTAACCCCTGCAGACACACTGGGATAAGTCTGTTACAGTTTTGAAACCTAGCCCTTGTGGGTAGTGCTGGAAGAATGCCTTTCTACAACACTTCCTGCTATCGTTCTTTCCAAGTTTAAGGTTTCTCTTCTGGTAGTGTGTCCTGTTGTTGGATGCTGCTATTCTGATTCTTGGTGCACGTACACTCAGTGTAGCCAAGATGGTTCTTTCCCACACCAGACTGCTGCCTAACTTCAGTGTCTTCACTCTGCAAAAAAACATCTTGAAACAGCCCATCCCTTCTACTACCTACCTATAGCTACAAGATGGAGGCACTATGTGGCTCTGTTGATCTGGGAAAGCAGTAGGCGTATAGCCAAGATGTTTTTGTGGTGACTTGCTTTCTATATCAGTATAAAAACCTGTTTATTTTGGAAGTATTTTCAACACTGACTCCTGTTTCATAACTTGAGTGTAAGTCCAAAACCAAGACTTCAGTCAAGTACTGACTGCCTGATGGACAAACATGCTATAGAAAGTTGAGATATGTGAGCTGTTCTCAAAAGGACTCCATGATTTATTTAAAAACAAATTAGGCCATTACTTCTCCTTTTGACCAGATTCTGCTAAGCAAAAGTTCTTTTTTTTTTTTTTTTTTTTT
>VWZK01011963.1:164326-296610 GCA_013396935.1 Baryphthengus martii
TTTTTTTTTTTTTTTTTGTGCTCAAAATGTGCTTCAGCTGCTACTTCTGTATGTACACAAGTTGTCTTCTGCAGTATGGAAGAAAATCAGTCACTTCATCAGGAGGTAGGAGAGGAAAGCATAGAAAAAACATCTCCTTTTTTCCTTTAGAATCCAAAGTTCATAAAATGTCTCGATTGACCGAATCTAGAGGGTATTCACAATCCAGGGAAGGCTTTATGAACAGTTGGCCCACGTGTCTTCTTTGCCTTGCAATGCACGGGAACCCAGACAGTGTGTTGTTGCCATGTTATCGGTTCAAGGAGAGTAGTTTCATTAGATGCTCTGACGTGGTTTCTGGTGTTGAAGTTGAGCACGTCTTTAAAGACATTGATTAAGTCAAGTCCACATATCCACCTTAACAAGAGATGACTGTTTGAAGGATGTGAGTAATATCTACCTCTTTGTTTATCCACCTATATATCCATCTATGTATCCCATGCCATCATCCTTTCCTATTGCACCATTTGCAATCACACTATTTCTTCTGAAGATGTCCATATATTCCATACCCTCATCCTTTTTTATTGCTGTGGAATCAGCTAGGAATTGCATTAGGGATGATGAAGGAAGCTGAGAGGCAGTTAGGTTGTTCTCAGGGAGAAAATGGAGTCTCAAGCTTGCTCAGAGTGGATGTATCCACCAGAGCAATAGGTCCTAAGTGCTCAGTGTGCTTCTGTGCCAACACGAAAATATGTAACGGACAAATACTTGAAAAGAGGAACATGCTATAACTTCAGGAGTCTTTTGATGAGGTTTTGCTGTCAGAACGTCCCTTCCCGATGCTCTGCATGAAGAATTGTGTTATTAGTTTATTCTGGCAGATATATTTTCGTAGCAGCCTAGGAATCCTGAGCAGACGTGCTGCACCTACTTGAAACGTAAGGAAATACTGTAGCTTGGAGACGTTATTTCATGCATACATTTTAAAAACACACCCTGTAGATGTGAAGGTGCGGTTATTTCTTCATGTTTAAGATACATTTTTGTCTTATTCTCTGTAAACAACTTCAAACTTTGCCCAAATTTTTTGATCTATTATGTGAGTCTTTGTATCTTTCTTTTACAGGGCTCAGGACATCTTCCGTCAGGCAATGAAATTTCAAAGTGTCATCTTGGAAGTCCTTCCTCCATATAATCGAGAACAATATGAGAAGTCTGCTATTGCTCCTCTTTGTTTTCTGGACAATGAAGAGGGAGTTCCAAAAGCAAAGATTCCACCTCCAGTTCATCCAAAACCTGCTCTGAAAACAACTAATCTTTCTGGAGCAAGCAGTTTGGAGACAGGTGCACAGGCAACACTACAACAAGCTAAGAGCCCCAAACTCCCACGTCTGGGTAGAAAGTCATCTTCTCCTTCACTGTCTCCCCTCATGGGCTTTGGCAATAAAAAAAATGCTAAGAAAATAAAGATAGACCTGAAAAAAGGTAGGTGTTTGAAGATAATGTGATTAATTCTGTATCATCTTCTCTGTAGTGATACCTTAAATAGTGACATTAAAAGTGCAAGCAAGTTATTTACGGTTTAAAAGTTCCAAAACTTCCTAAAGGTAAAGGAATGTTAATGGTAATGTTCTCAACAATCAGATTTCTCATACATATTGGATGCATATTATCCAGACTTAGTGATTTTTTAAAAAACATCTCAGTTACTGATAATGTGGAAAGTATTTCATTAGCAACATGCGATATTAAGAGTTGCTTCAGCCTTTTTGCAAGTACAGAATAAAAATTTGAGCTGTCTGGTGGTGACCTTTGTTATTTTTTATTCATATCTGCTAATTGACCATAGCGCTGTTAACAACGTTCTGTTAAAGGTGTGTTTAAAATTATACCGTGCTCTGATTCATGTTATCTGAGAGGTTGACCACAGATTTACCTGTCTTTCTTTGTTCTTGTTTTCTGCAAAGCTTCTCTTTCTGTCTGTAGCTATTCAACTGTCAGCAGGCTGAATTTTGTGTGCGTATCTTTCATGACTGCTCATTCAGATGTCTGTCTTTGCACAGAGTAACAGGTTTATGCTCATGTAGTAAAATGTGCTTAAGCAGATCCCAATTAACATTTGTATTTTCTCTTTAATTTCCATCTCTGATTTGGCTGAGAGTTAAATTTCATGCTAGAAGTGGCCCTTTTAAAAACTGTAACTTTATTTTTTTAACACATAATGAATGTAATCAAGCTGCCATTTCTTAGTTTTTGTTATTTCTTAAATTACTCATTTTTACTTCTGAACTCTTCAGCTCTGCATTAAAAAAACTACTGAAGAATTTTCTCCATTTTAGATGTAACGCTTTTGATTTTGAAACAGTAATTTTTATGTTTAGAAGTGGTAGGAATGTGATACTGACGTGATGATATCTCTGAAAACTATCACATGGGTAGCAAACCTGCCCAGTATAAGATTTTTATGAAACCTGCTATTACTAGGTAATTTTGGTAGCTTGTAAGAAATACATATATTGATTTTACTCCCTAAGTATTCATTAAAACATTTATCTATTAACACTTGAGGTTGTGTATTTCCAAGCAACAAAATCTTTGGAATCTTTGAAATAAATATCACTTTGTCTTTTCTTAACAGCATGTTGTCAGCAGCTTTTGCATTCAAATCGTGACATTTTTCCACTTTTCACCAAGTTTCAGTGAAATCTGCTAAATTATATTTATGTTCATAAATAATTCTGGTTACTCTGATTTGTTTCAAAGACTGTTGATGTTAATGTGAAGACTGATACTAAAACCACCTAGAAAAAAGGCAAATGCTTTAAAATGACAGTTCTCACTTGTTTTGTATTATTGTGGGCTATGCAAAAATATTTCCATCTGTAACTGTTGCAGGAAAATTTGAGATGTGTTCTGACATGGATAGAATTCTTCGCTAGACCATGCAGAAAATAGGCTTATGTTTACAGTTCTTTGTTAACTTTATTTTCTTAAGCTGATATGTGCCTGTGATATATTACTGACATTGTTTACATACTTCTAATGATCATCATTTGCTAGTTGAAATTTACGTTGAGAGTTCTTTATCTGACCTTCTAGGTCCAGAAGGACTTGGTTTCACTGTGGTTACCAGAGACTCTTCCGTACATGGTCCTGGTCCAATTTTTGTGAAGAATATTTTACCAAAAGGTGCAGCAGTAAAAGATGGTCGTTTACAGTCAGGAGACAGAATCCTGGAGGTTAGGATAAACATCCATTGTATTTTCATTGCTGAGTATTGACTGCTGGTTTTGTCATAAATATTTTATTTCCTTATACATACTACTGATGTATGGAATTGCAATTCTTGACCTTGATTTAAAAAAGAAGTCTCGTGGCTTTTGCACTGTTTGTTGATGGGTATTTTACACCATGATTTGGAAAAAGGTGCTTTTCGCAAGGGTCCGTAGGATGTTTGAACAAGGAGGGCCTAAATAACATCTTGGTTCTTAAAGTAAATGAATGTATCAGTTTAGAAACAAGTCAGACATGTCTTACCTCTTTGGCCCTGTCCAAAAAGATGCCTGATTAATATCGAAGTAGTTAAGTGCTGAATTTAAGGCACTTTTACTCAAGTTGATCTGTTGAAAATTTTCAGGTAACTTGTGACTTACAATCTCATTGTCTAGTGGGTTTTTTTTCCACTTACTAACCTGAAAAAGCTCTTAAGGTAAACAGTTTTAATACTTAGGTCTTGTTTCTGTACTTTTCATCTTCAAAGTGCTTTACAAACTAATTAAGCCTCACAAACCCCCTGCACGGTGTGTAAGTACTACAGAGCTGCTTTAACAGATGGTGAAAATGAAGGGAAAAAAGGTTAAGTGATTTGTACAGGGCCAGAGGGGGACACAGTGTGGGAGCTGTTGCTGATTCTTTACTCTCATTTCACTGAATGCCACCTGTGTTAGGTGAGGGGAAAATGATAAAAGGCAGTCATACAGATGCCACTTCCTCTGTTCTTTTGTGTTTGGTAGGTGAATGGACGGGACATCACTGGCAGGACCCAAGAAGAGCTTGTAGCTATGCTGAGAAGCACAAAGCAAGGGGAAACTGTCTGTCTGATTGTGGCTCGTCAGGAGGAGGCCTTTCTACCTCGAGAGCTGGTAAACTTGTAATTTTTTCCTGAAGAGTTGTATTGAAACAATTCCATGTTTTAAAACTAGCCCAAGAAATAGAAATGAACCTGTTGTTGGCTGGGAAAGCCGCATGATAACTGTGTTAGGCTTGTATTTGAGAAGTATTTGTACTTGTATTTGATTTTGAGGGCTATTTGATTTTATCTACTTCAGTTGCAGTTCCCCGCGATCTGATTTTTTTCATCACAATAATGACATCACAAGCATAACTCACCAGGGAATATTGTAAATTAATTTTGTAACTGTGAGGTCGAGCATGAATGAAAATGGATTATTCTCTTTCAGAAAATCAACAAACTGTAACCCAGAAGTTTAAAGTGCATGTAATGAATCCTAAATCTTACCTGTAACAAATTAGTGAGGGTGGCAGCCCCCAGCCAGATGCCACACTGCAAGAGTGGTGAGGAATAGAAGTCCATTGTAGTCCTCACAAATTTTGGAATCAAGCTTTTCCTTGGATGGCATTCTTTGACTTAATAGGCTCTTGCATGTCTAATTTTATTGTATCTTAAGTGCTTAATTTTCCATTTTTATTTTTAAATACTGGCACGAAACTGTATTCTCTTTTCTCTCACATAGACAGAGAAGTACATCAGTGTAAAAGTGCTGTCCAATACATACTTGTTTCCCCTCAAAGAAGGTCATCTCTTTGGTCGCCCCTTCCTTATCTTGATTGATGGCTATACTTGACCTTTCATTAAGTTCTCAGGATAAGGGAAGGACAGCATTTCCTACTTTTGTCTCGTTTTATCTCCTTTAAAGAACATAAACCGCCTTCATTCTTTTCTTAAGATGCCGCCTTGTTGCTTTTCCTTTTGCTTTAGACTGTTAGCAGGATCTTCTACAGAAATCCTCCATTATGTTTCCTCAGAAAACGCTGGTGACATTTTCCCTCTTGTTTCCTTGTTACCAGTCGGACCTGGCTGACTTAAGAGTGTCCATTACCTACAATGGGATAAGAAGCTGGAGGAGAGTTTAGATTCTCTCATGTGAGCCTTTCCTTTTGTGCCACTGGTGCCCGCTTTTTCCTGTAACAGAGCAATCGTGAAGTGTCCTAACAAAACTGGTTTTGTTTTCCTTTTCTATTGTCAAATCTTTAAGAAGTATAATGGCAGAATATTTTCACCCCTGTAATTGGTGATTCCCAGAACATCGAAGTCAGACATTGTAATGCTCTGTTTAGTAAGTCCTGAGCTGTAGAGTCAATGTCTGTGTGGATTGGAGGGAAGCTTCTGAGTCTGAGAGTATTAAATTATCTATTATTTAGGATTTCTTCTACCAGTTCTTCTAAATAAGAGCTCATTTCTTTTTAAAAGGCTACCCGTTGGCATTTTTTTTTCTTGTGGGGTTTTTAAGTTATAAAACACATTACTTGGAAAATACACTTTAAAAGAACGTATATGTTGTTTTCTCTCATCTGTTCCCTCAACCTTATACATGATTCTTTATTGTCATAGTACAAATTCTCTTGGAACTTAGTGCAACAGTGTATTGGTATAAGACTGGAAGAATCTAAAATCTAGTTATAATTTTTACCTTCCTCAATTGCCTACTATTAAATTCTAGCCCCTACAGCAAGGATTAACTACCTTTCTAAAGGTGACTTATGACCGGCATGATTGAAAACCAAAAAGTAGCCACATTTATCCTACTGGCTTGACCTTCACTTAGATTGCTTTCTCTGCAAAAGAATGATGCACAAGTCATGGCCCTTCACTGTAACCGTCGTCATTTGTGAATTCTAGTACTGTTCTGTGTTTCTTGTTATCCCAATTAAGTACAATGTAATAAAAAAGTGAGTTGCTGAAATGCATTAGATAATTTTATAGAACCAGCCCTTCTAAATTAAAAAGCCTTTCAGCAACATCTGTATGGTAGCTCATGGCAAAAGTGTGGATTACCATACCACTAAGCTACCAGATGTTAGATACTATCATGATGCTTGTTAGAATTCATGCAGTGTCTGAGAATTGTCTCAGCAAAGATTAAAAAAAATATATATATAAATTTGTTTAGCTTTTTTGTTTATTTTTAGTGTTAGCTATGATATTACATTGGACTAATCCTTTGCTACTTCAAAAGTTACAGTGCTGTTTGATCAAAGAGGGGGAAAAAAGCCAACACTTTAAATATTTGTTTTTAGAAGGAAAGGCAGTCCATAATCCAATTTTTTTCAAGGACAACTGTAACTGAATGCTCTAGTAACATGCCTGCAGAGTTTGCCTAATTACTTGGAGGCTTCATTAATGCCTGACAATAATAAGGTAATTGCTTTATATCAGACGTGTTCTTGATTTGAGCAGTTCTCCAGGGACTGCTATCTGAGAAGCTGTTTTCTTTAGATTCCTCCTTACCTGTTGAAAAGAAAAGGGAAGGACCACCTAGTAAATGTGCCCCCACTCCCCACAGCTTCCTGTGGCAGGAATGCTTCTGGAAGTTGGACCCACTAGAGACCATGCACAAAACCCCTGTTTAGCATGTTGCACCACTAGAACTGGGTTCCTACCTTGCTTTCTGGAGATAATTTGATAGCTGCACAGATCAAGGCAAATTCTGTAACCAAGTAACAGTGGGTGGCATTTGGTTGTGTGCGTCTGAAATAATATAATTTTACTTTGTCTTTGAACAAAGCTGTGGTTTGGAGAAAGCTTGATCTCACGAATATTTGTTCTTCAGTAAACTAGATGGAAGCAGAGTTTAGGAGTTTTGTTACTGTGATCTATGCTGATAAATTGCTAGCAAGTAGAAAAATACATTCAGAGTAGCAAACCTTTACCACCAGCCAAGAGAGAGATGTGATCTGGGTGAAGATGAATCAGGGATGTAGACCAGCATTATTGAATTATAGGGAATTGGGGCTTCAGTTACACTAGCCCATGCAACATCTGAGAGTTGTACACTTACATTGTTTGCGTGTAATGAGGAAATAAGATAGAAAACCTACTCTGTGTAATGTTGTTACTGCTTAAAAAAAAAAAAAAATGTAGTGAGGCTTTTTGTGTGTGGTTTTTTTTTTCTGTTTTTTTAATTGAAGCAGATCACTGAAGTAGAATTTGGACCAACCACAGGCTATCCTTCTTACTATCCAGTTAGCCAAATGTTCCCAGTAATACATGCCAGCTGTTGACAATGTAGCAGCTGAGTAACAAGCTGATCCCAAAACTCAGGGGAAGATCTTGATTCACTTAATTACCACAATCTACAGAGTATAATTAATGCATTCTTTAAGGTGTGTTTGGGTTTTAAACCGTGTAACTTTGATTGTTTTCTAAAGGATGGTGAACATTACAGAGAGAAACTGTCTTATCTGAACACATTTGGATTTTCCAGCTCCTATCAAAGTAAATGAAATACCCATCAAACTGTGGCTATCATTCTATTATTTTTTGAAAATATGTTTTGATCATGTATATCTGTTACATCTTTTTGTTTTGTGGTTTGTTTTTTTTGTCTCCAGGGAAAATATGTGATCTGAAGCTGCCATTTCTTTTAATAATGATGTAAAGATCATTAGCTCCCCCTTCTCTTTATTTATCCCTGCATTGGTAAAACAAGCAAAGTACTTGAATGAGAACAGCTCTGGTGTAACCCATTCTGTGCCATGACCCTGTGAAATTCTTTATTCTTATTACCTTTTCATGACCTTTCAGGATAGCAGATACGATTCACATAAGCAGTGGAATATGCCTGTTCTGCAATTGTGAGAAATAATCTATTACCAAATATATTTCAAAACATTAGAGCACATACATCTAGTTTAAGTTTTGCATATGCTTTCTTTTTTGTTTTAAAGATAGCTTTGACTTGCTGGTTTCAACTGTAATCACTATTTTTCTATTTTCTTGGCACAAGGAGTAGGAAATGGAACAAACCAGCATTTTTACAGTAAAAGCTAAAAGAGCAACAATGTATATAACATCTTTAACTCTGATTTTTTTTTTTTTACATGTGTACTATAGAGGACAGAAGAAAACAGGAATAGTAACAAGTTCAATTAAGTGCTTTTTCAGGTTATCGTGTGACTGACTTTTACGTTTTGGTCTTTCCCTAGTTAATTCCTTCAACTACCATGAATTTCTGTGCTTAAAGGAGAACTTATTTGCCTGAAGTGTTGTCCCTTTTGTTTTTCATTTTCAAAGCTTGATTTCTATTACTTTTAATTGTTTCTTGCATTTTAATGTAGCAAGAAATAATACGTGAAATTTTAGCCTAGACTGAACCATTTTTGCACCTGTTGTAGTAAGTAGAAACAGTGATTCTAGTGCTTAATTCACTAGAAATGGTCAAATAATTTCAGTCAGAAAATAATTCCAGCAAATGCCAATTCTCTCTTGTGTTATCTCTATTCAAAGGGAGAGGAATCTGATAGAAAAGAAAAAGGTCAATATACCTATACTGGATTATAATACCATATACAAGATTCAGTTCTTGAATTGTTCTGTATAATGAAGAGAAGGATATTGTGAATACCCATGACACCTTTCATCTTTTCATCTTTAATAACTTTATAAATGTCATACATTTTTAAAAGCCCTGTGTTTTTCTAAGAACTTTTGGGGGAAATAGTTTAATTTTGGGCCTGTAGATTCTCTTTATCAAGAATAGTTGAGAAATGAGTGTAGATTGTGTCTACACAAATGTATCTTTCTAGAGTGAAAATATTGTGTAGTGCAGCCCCTCAAAGGTTTGCAGCTTTCATTATGTATTTCTCAAGATAGTTACTAGTTCATTATAGCTTAGAGTACTGGGAACTATGCACTGAGGTTTGTTGATTAATTACTGTGCTCGTTATAAAAGTCAGTAACAGATCAGTGTTTAGAAGGAACGTGACAGTCTTTCCTGTTACAGTGAACAGAAGGTGTGGCAGAAAATATCCTTTTATCCTGGGTTTTTGTGGGACTCTAACATACCAAAGAGGAATAAATTGCTTGAATAATACATGTATTTTTGAAAAGTTGTTGTTTTGGTTTTTGGGGTTTTTAGTTTTAAACTAGATGCAACAATTTTTAAATGGCAGAATGAGCTCTCACGTGCTGTGGAGTGCCAATAAAGCTGCTAACACAGCAAACTTGCTTATTGTACTTTTCTACGTGGCAGTGGTAGCCAGTCTTTTCAAGGCTGCACAGACCTTATTGTATCTGGTCTACTGTTGCTTCCTCTGTCAAGCCCATTGAAGTGTTATGATTCAACATTTGTTTTTCAGATCCCACTCTTCCTATTTTCTAGTAAATAGGAGGAATTAAGGTTCCCTTAATACCCTCCTATAAGGGTGGTTTGAAAACTCTGGTCATAGCACTCATTCTTCCTGCTGATAAAGAAACAAATGGAGTGGAGATAAGTAAGGAGAGAATAGTATGTTTCTTGACCATGACATATTTTGTTTGCTTACAAGATTACTGCCCAAGCTTCTGAAGTTGAGGAACCCTGCCTCAGAGCACTGGGAAATTAAAATTGCCTACTTGATACCATCAATCTGAGCTCTGGTGTTGTCCAAAATTGTTTGGCAGCCTACTTTAATCTGTGAAATCAGTCCACCAGTCTGTGGGTCTGATGGCATGCATGCGTGAGTGCTGAAGGAGCTGGCAGAAGTCATTGCTGGGCAACTCTTCATCATCTTTGAAAAGTCATGGGGAACAGGCGAGGTGCCTGAGGACTGGAGGAAAGCCAGTGTCATTCCAGTCTTCAAAAAGGGCAGGAAAGAAGGCCCTGGAAGTTACAGATCAATCAGCCTCACCTCCATCCCTGGAAAGGTGATGGAGCAGCTCGTTCTGGAGGTCATCTCTAAGGATATGGAAGAAAAGGAGGTTATCGAGAGTAGCCAGCATGGATTTACCAAAGGGAAGTCATGCTTCACTAATCTGATAGCCTTCTACGATGGTGTGACTGAATGGGTAGATGCAGGGAGAGCAGTGGGTATTGTCTACCTTGACTTTTAGCAAAGCTTTTGACAATGTCTCACATAACATCCTTATGGGGAAGCTCAGGAAATGTGAATTAGAAGAATGAGTGGTGAGATGTGTTGAGCTAAACAACAGAGCTCAGAGGGTTGTGATCAGTGGCACAAAGTCCAATTGGAGACCTGTAGCTAGTGGTGCTCCCCAGGGATCAGTTCTGGGTCCAGTCCTGTTCAGTACATTCAGCAATAACCTGAATGAAGGAATAGAAGTACTGTGTCCAGTTCTGGGCTATCCAGGTCAAGAAGAACAGGGGACTGCTGGAGAGGGTACAGCAAATGGCTACAAAGATGAGTAATGGACTAGAATGTCTCTCTTAGGAGAAAAGGCCGAGGGAGTTGGATCTTTTTAGTCTGGAAGAGGACTCAGAGCGCATCTTACCAATGCTTATAAATACATAAAGGGTGATCGTCAGAGGATGGGACCAATCATTTTTCAGTGGTACCATGTGACAGGACAGGGGATAATGGACACAAAATTGAACACAGGAAGTTCCATCTAAGTGTGAGGAGGATCTTCTTTCCTGTGAGGGTGACAGAGCACTGGAACAGGCTGCCCAGAGAGATGGTGGAGTCTCGGTCTCTGGAGACATTAAAACCCCACCTGGATACATTTCTGTGCAGTCTTCTCTGGGTGAACCTGCCTTGTCAGAGAGGTTGGACTAGATGACCTCAAGCGGTCCCTTCCAATCCCTATGATGCTGTGATTCTGTATGTATATGTCAGAATAGAAGCATACAAAATCTGGCTTTTACCAGATTAACAGTATTTGTTTTTAGTGAAACCAATGTATTTGGGCAATTCATAAATCCTACTGGCAACTGTAGTGCCTTGTCATTTACAAGGGTTCACCAGATTTATTCTATATGTCATATGAAGATTTTTTTAAAGTCTTTCTGCCTTAGAATCCATGAAAACAGTTTTTCTAGGCTGACAATACAAAATGTGTACAAATGGTGTTTGAAATAGAAGAATTGTACACTGCTTATGACTTTGTTTACTATCCCTTTAAAATATTACCCAGTAAATCAAGTGAAGAGTGGGATTTGTGCATCAGTGTGGTGACATGTTTGCCCAGAATACATTCTGCAAGTACACAGTAACAGCAATCCAAAATTCACCTAGAAAATACCAAGTAGTCTTCCATCTTCATGTGTGATAAAAACTTAGGATCTCAATAGCAAGGTCTGTTAACTGTGTAAGGCTCCAGCTCAGTAGGGTGCTTAAGCAAATGGCTACCCCCACAGGTGGGGTGAAAATGGGTGAGGCAGTGAGGCTTGCTTTGATTGAGGAGTGAACTAGCTAATTTTTCTCCCTCTGTTTCTTGCAGTCCTGTAACTTAAAATGTTAAGTGAGGCTGCATTTTTGGAAGTTGAAGAGCAATGCCACACCGAATTACAAAACTCTTCCTTGGGTAAAACTTGTTACGGGTTCTCAAATTAGGCACGTCAAACACGCTGGAGAATCTCCATTTTTGAGTGTCCTGTGGCATCAGATAGTAAACTGTGAAATGCAACATGAGTGCTTTGGATGAAGAGCTGCATCTGATTTTGTCAGTTTTCAAAGCTGTAATTCCAGAGAGTCTACGTAATTCAAACCAGAACCGTTCTATCTGACACAAATTTGTAGCGTACTGTGTTAATGTATAAAGTATCCACGTACAGCCTAGTGTATCTCCATGGATTTGCTGTTGACTTTTTTGTCATAGCAGGATGTGCCATTAGGGACCATTTGGTTTTCATTGCAGTACGGAATGCAGAGGATTTTAAAGAAGCCAATATGAAAGCATCTGTCAAAAGTGGTGAAGATGAATACATGCAGCAGTGACTTCAGTTACTTACTAGATTGTGAAAAGAGTACAGCAGTGCGTTACCTTTGAGTAGTATTTTCTAGACTGTTACTGTGTATCTGTTGCAAAGTACAGTGTAGATTTTGTAGTGAGTAAATGACTGAGCTGTCCGCAAACTATTTCTTAATTGTACCTAAGCTCTTGAAAAGAACACTGAGAATAGTGCAAATAAAGAAGTATCTTATTTTCAAAGTTTTATGTCAATAATAGTTATGTGGTGCCACAATTTAAATGCTGCTCTTTAACTTTTGCACTTTAGTTTTTTTTCAGAAAATAATTGGAAAAGCATGTAAATGTCTTATTTCCTTCATAAGCCTTTGAAAATAACTCTCTTGGGTCTCTTGCCTTTTGCTCTTGGCTCTGAATGGCACTCCAGGGAGTTGGCATCTCTTATCAGAAATGAGCAGCAAGGCAAGGGGCAGCCAGCATATTGAGAGACCATAATAGTGTCTTGGTCAAGGGCACCAGACAGGTACTGAAAGGTCTCTTGTTGTGTTATACAAATGCTATTTCCTTCCTGTCTTAAGTGGGAGCTAATTTTTTTGTAAGCTTCTCTTTTGGCAAAGGAACAATAGGGATAAATAAGGCAACCTTTCCAGTGAGAGATATGCATTAGATTATCATAAATCCACGGATCAAAAGTGTCGTGGTCAATGAGAGCAGGCGTTGTAAGAGTAAATAAAAGGCTTAATTGAAAGTGGTGTCCCATGGTAAATGGAGGATTAACACAATATCGAGTAGATATAACCATGGACTAGGTAGAAAGGGGAACAACACAATGCACAGTCCTTTTTTCAAAGGTTGCAATTCTGTTAGTACTGGTGGCAGAGCAGTTTATGCGTGTCGTGGGAATTAGAGAAGGCTAAAAGTATATTGTATCTGTTCTTTAAAATACTGATAATTTGTTGGTGGGAATTAATTATGTACCAGTAATAATTCAGGTTGTTTTAAGAATTTTTTAGTACAGTCTTTTAATTAAGAAATCAGAGACATGAGGTATAGATGTGCTTCTAAAAATTAAATAAAATCATTGGGAGAATATCAATCAATCAAATGTATCCTGAGACTTTTATCTAAAGTTTTGCAATCTGCAATGCTGAATTTTATTTAATACATATTACTAGGGCTTTCTGCTCTCAAATCTACCAAACTCGGTATTCTCTCACCTTCATATAAACTCTTCCGAACTTTTCTGTCTGGTCTGTGATGATTCAGTAAATGTCAGAATTGATTTTACGGATGTTCATGCAGGTACCTCGGGAGATGAAAATATTGCTGTCCTGACTTCCCTTGTGAGCGATGGCACCTGTTCGCTTGTTTGCTGCCCTCTGCTTAGTGACTGAGTCTGGACAGCAAGCAGACTGTCCAGGGAAAACCACCTGGACAAAGAGAGGTCATTGTCTTCTCCAAGCTGTTGAAAGAGCTCAGAAACCATCTAGAGTGCTGGATGGTGCTACCAGGAGGGAGCTTTGCAACAGGAGCTGAGGTTGGCAGTCCCCTTATAAATAGTAGGGAACAGGCATCACCAGGATGCAAAGGGGACTGAAAAGAGAGATGTGTGTATCTAGAGAGGATCATTAAGGGCTTGTTGCAGATGAGGAAGCCACTGAAATCTGGCAGGCTAAGATTTAGCAAAGCTGAATGAAGGACTTGCCCAACAAGGACAAAGTGAGCAGTGGAAATTGTTGTGGGTTTTTTTCAAGTTGAGTTGGTTTTTTTGTTTGTTTTATTTTTATTTTGTTTGGTTGGTTTTAATCTTTAACCTGTTTCACTGTTGAGTATATTTTATTAATATTTAAGAGTTTACAATTCCTTTTGCTGTCTTCAGTGTACCCATCTTAAAGGAAAAGTACAGGCCAAGCCATTTCAAAGCTCTAGCCTCACCACTTTTCTATCTGGACTTTGATTTATGTGAAGATTTCTTGTTTTTCATGGCACTATTGACTGACTTACCTACGTCTGCAGTAGGTAATAACTTCAGTGTTACACTATCATTTAATTCCTGAAGTGTTGACGTGTGATACATTTGTTGTGGAACATGTACAATGTGATTGTTGAAGGAGCAATTTATAACGTTAAACTGTAAGTTTTTACTGGGCTAGAAACATACTTGTGTTGCAGCTCATTTCATTCATCCTATGTTTGAGTGAATTCAGATTCTAGGATGATCTTGAGGTAAGAAGTATTTGCAACAGAATTCAAGCTTTAGTGTGTTAGAGAGGACTTCCTTTACTAGACTGTAATTCAGCTGATGGTGGTTGCTGTATTGTAAATTACTGACATCTTGGGATAATATTTTAGCAAAGTCAGGGAAATAAAGGCAGTGGGAATCCAAGCCTGTGAGTCACCGGCAGCATTTAATACTCATACCTGGGTATTCTAGGAACAGGGACCATCACTCATTAAATTAGTTGCCCAAATGAAGCAGTTAATTGATGAGCTCTTAACTCAAGAATGACTGGAGCACTTTTTGGTTATCAGTGAAAAAGCATTCCTTGGGAAAAGCGCTATCATCAGGATAATAATTCAAAACATTTAGCGAGTATAGGATGAAATTAAGCTTTTAGGTTCTGTTCATCCCTTTTTATTTCTCCTCTTTTTTCTTCTTTTCTACTGCTGCTCACATGCTCCCATAAGAAAAGTTTTCAAATTTGTATTTGCACCAAAGAGTCTTAATGTTTTAGACTGACTGCTAGGCCTTTGCTATCAGGTGCCGTACAGCGAGTGGTGAATGAAAATTTTAAGGGGATGAAGACAGAGTTTTATTTGGTCTTATAAGGAATTCATTGTTGATCTGTAGATGTGCATCTCCTTCCCTCTTACCCATCTTTGTCAAATCATTAAAATGTCATTCACTCTCCCTCATGGTTAACAAACTTTTTATAGTACTATTAAACAAGGTTCAGCATTCTTTTTAAAGCAACTTTTGCTAGATTTTAGGGTAAGGCTGAATATAAATTATGAAAAGGAGAGATTTGTTACGAAGAGCTATAACATTCTCCAGTAATAAGGAAAAGCAGCTGTTTTTTAAACTTAATTTGAATTTATTAGGGTTTTTGTATGATGGAGTTATCTGTTTCCCAGAGAATTATAGCATGAAAAATATTTATTGTACTTGTCTGGTGTCCTGCTGAATACATCGTAACGTTTTATAGATAACACATCCAGGCATGCAAACAGTGATCTGGTAGGTTACTCAACAAGACCTAATGCACAGCATAGTTAAGTTAAAGGAAGTTGGGAAATTTTATAGAAATTGAACAACTGTTAATTTTTTATATTATTCTGCTTTTAGCAATTTATTAGCATCAGAATCTAAAATTGGACTAAGTTATACTGAAAAAACACGTGTACTACTAGTGTCTTAGAAAGTTTGTAGTGGAAGAGTTCCAGTGACCACCTAGTCAGTCTTTTTGCCTCCAGATATTGAGGGCAAAAGTTTTCTGAGACACATCAACATTTTTTTGCCTGCTATTCAAGTGAGATATTTCTTATCAAAAATCACCTGCAGAAAAAGGGGGAGAATACTGCTGAAATGCGTTTTGAAGACTATTATTATGTCCCCGTTTCAGGCCAAATTGTATTCATGTCATGTAGTTACATTCCAGGAAGAATTTGACCATGGTGCCTAGTGGGATTGAGGTTTGTAGTCGTAGCTGTCTGACTCACGTGATTCGTCTTCAGCCAGTAGCTGCTTCTTATCAGTGAAAGGGCATCTGAAATAGAAGGAAGTATACTTAGTCGTTACTGTTTCTAATTTTTTATTGCTTCAGGATATGAATTTCTGCTCTTAGTTCTTCTTGTTGATCAGACAGCATAACAGGTGAATGTATGGGACTATTCTGCTAGGAAAACATCTGTACTGCTGGCACCTTTGCTGACAGTTGCATTGGTACTGTACGTACTGCAGCTTAGGCACTGGAAACGATCCCTCATTAGGTAGGAGGAGGATTGGACCAGCTACTACACCCCTCCTTACATGTGACTTCTAATTTAACAACACTTTGACACCCTTGAAAACGGCCCTCAGTTGTTGTCTTCAGCTTTCACTTGCCTGTGTATTTTCTTTTTGTATTTTTTTCATATTAATTTTTTAATCCTGTTACAAAGAGTAGAGAATGTCCAAATGACAAGAAATGTAAACTAAGTAATTCTCTTAGAGCCTTAGAGTTATATGGAGAAGGCAGAGTGGAATAAAATCAGCTGTGATGCGTAAGTTATTTCCAGTAATACCTTCCATGAACACTTTACTCCGTATTAGGTCTCCTTGTCCTAGTTTTAGTTCTGTAGAGTGCCAGTGTGAATATTATAGGTAAGAATTTAATTTTGTTTAATTTCATGTTTGTAACCCGCTTTTTAAAAGACAGTAAAAACACCCCCTGCCACTACCCTCACAACAACATATAACCCTACAAAACTGCAGATAAAGTACCCAATAAAAGAAAATTCTTCCTAATCTTCCCTTGCTATGAATACTTGACTTGACAGTCATATAAACAACAATCTAATCTAGGAAAAATCTTGGGATGAACATACACCAAAAGAAAAAAAAAAACTCAAACCTCTGTGGAATAAAAGTATGTGCAAAGGGAGTTAGTGCAGAATAAATTACTGTGTTTTCAATTCTCACCCTTACTTTTGTTACACGGACTTCCCTCAGTGGACCAGTTTAAGGGAAGGATAACTTTTTAAGAATAAAACTCCAGTTTTCAGAGGAGAATGAGATTTAACAGCACAACTGTTGTTACAGTTTCTTAGATATATGTAAACATGTTGAGAGTTTTATGGCTTACATTTTTAACTCAGCTGTGTTTAAAATAAATGTCTTTTTCTATATTCAGCTCCAACATCAGTTTTATATTATGTGGAACTAAGCTATTTTACCTTCTATTTAGGTATATTTCTAGTTGTCATAAAAAATAACGTTTTAAGCCAGATCATGTGACAAAATATCAGCTAAATGCATTGTTGGTTGTTAAGATGCTTCTTCAGACTACTTTCTGGAAGAGGTCTATTTCTTGCTGTATGAATGTATGGATACAACTAGTTTATGTTTTATCTATGCCCCCTTTTCACCCGTATTTTCATCTTTGTTTTCTCCAACAGAAAGGAGAGCCAAACTGCAGTATTCTTTCTCCAGAAACCACAGAACAGCTGACATTCGAGATTCCTCTAAATGATTCTGGCTCTGCTGGGCTTGGTGTGAGCTTAAAAGGCAACAAATCTCGGGAGACTGGAGCTGATCTTGGGATTTTCATCAAATCTGTTATTCATGGAGGTGCCGCTTTTAAGGTATGGAAGAAACACATGAGGCAATGCCTGTGTTAGAATTCTGACATTTCTATGTTGAATACTGGATCTCATTTGATAAGTATTCTAGGAATGAATACCTTTTTGTCACTCATTCCTTTAGGTGAACTGCAAATCTTACTAACGTTTTGTCCCAAGATTCTGGTGTCATGGTGTGGTAGGGTTTGCCACAAGGAGACTTAATTGGTGGAAACTCTGGCGGGCTTTTGAATGCTGCAGGAAATGGGGAAGAGGGAGGAGGATAAGGGTATGTGAGTACAAGGAGAGGCTGCCTCCCAGCTTCCCCACAGAAGTGCATGAGAAAAGTCTGTGTGCTGCCAGGCTCAGTGACAGAAAAGTTAGGTATCTGCATTTATTGTCTGTCTGCACTGCTTTTGATCCTCCCAAGGTGATACAGGCAGACCCATAAAAGACAAACTTCTTTACAAAAAATCGAAATTGGCAATTTGTCGAGGTTAACGATTATGTTTTTAATTTATAGTGTAAATATCAGGATAGCTCATAATTTTATTTCATCTTTTATTCAAAATATTTTTTACTACTGTTATCTGTTGACTGTATTTTTTTTCCCAAATAAAACTTGAGAAAGATAACTTTCTTGAACTAGTCTTTCAGAGCTAGTATGTTTAACTCTTGTGGATCCATAATGTGATTTTTTTTTTTTTCTTTCTCTTGTGTCATCTCAGCAATTCCTCACAGTTCTCTTTTCTGTAAAAATACCTTTTAATTCAGTGTATGTAAACTCCTCTACTGACATCAGCCTGCTGAGTAAGACAATTCACAGCATTAAAACTTTCATGATCATCTATTTACAGCAGCTGATAAATAGCTAAATCAAGGATTTAGCTTTGATGTTTAATACTTCCCTGCTTCTGTTATTTACCTGTCCTAGGTCTGCAGTTATTTCAAAGCTCAGATCTTCTCAAGTATAACTGAGCCTAGTACATAGAGTTCAGTACTCTCGCCGTGGTTAACTCAGGGCTAAATGACAACCGAGTAAGCTCATCTACTTAGTGTATATCAGAAATGAGTTAAGGTACGATTGCCCATATTAGGGCTGGATAAACTCAATTTATGTGCATGTTTGCTACAGAGTTCAACTCATTTTACTGTGAAAATGAGACTGCCTTCCTTGCTTTCCCAGCTCTGTATTCCCCGAGTAATTGTCCACACCAGTTACAGTGCCAGTGTATATTGCCATGAATATACTCATTGTTTTGAATAGCAAAGCTTGTGAAGACATATTCTGGCAGCATTAGTGGGCTGGCTACCTGACTTGTCACATCGCAGACACATGAAAGAATCCTTTCTAGCTCTGTATGTTTATCACTCCCTATGTTCTCATAGTCACTCACTCCAGAGCACTTAATTTTGTCTTGAGGAGTCCGCAAACTAATAAAGCTGGACTTATGCTCACACCTAAGCGAATGGGCAACAGACACAGTTTGTCACTATGACAGGAAGATTATTTTGTCTTGTGAATGACCTGTGGCCCTGTGACCTATTCTCTATTCTCCCTCACTATAACCCTTTCACCCATTAGAACTGTATAATAATAGATCTGAGCGTAGGCTGCAAAACAAATGAAATAGTAGCTGAGACTCTAACTTAAACCAGAACTGTTCAGAGAATCTTCCCTGTGTGTTTTATACAAGTACTTGCAGAGTGCAGTCCTTTTTGCAGTATTTTAAGAACCACAGTTTACTGTTGCGTGTGCTTGGAGAACAGCTGTCTTTCTCCTGTCTAATAACCTTTATATAGAGCAAGATATAATCAGTGGGTATTAACAATTAATAAAAATTCTTGTATCGAGTTAAAAAGTGTGCACATATTTATGCATAAATACTTTAAGATGTTCTTATTGTCCTTATTTTAAATGTTGTCTTGTAGCAAGGTTTTAAATAAAAAGACACTCTTTCCAGCTTGTAGTTGTCCAGAGCGTTTTCCCATGCTATTCATTGTAACTCTGTGAAATGGCGTCTTATGGATTTAGACACGTGCGTTTTCTTTGCAATGTACAAAGTTTGCTTGGGAAACTGTCACAGGAGGAAGTCATAATGCTTACTAACATGAGAATTCTCTCGGTATTTCTCAATTCTGCATTTATAGTTTAATTTTTTTTCTGATTTTGTGATGTCATGCTAATATAAGGGGGAGATTTGGCCCGTTGTCTATGCAGTCAACACCTGTCTTCAAAAGAAGAGATATAATGTATTGAACCTCAACACATTTGCTTCATGGTTGAAGTAAATGCTTAGTCCCTAATGCTGTATAAAGGTTTTGACACATTAAATTTCTTTCACTAGTGTGTCTTTTAGAATGAAGAGTTATGTGTGAGATGCAGACAGTTTTGATTGGTTATTGTTATCAATTATTGATCTGAACCAAAGTTCTGAAGAGGAACCAACATTTTTTAGGGTTTTTTTGAGACGTTAGCACACTAATCTAGCTTTGAAGTGTTAGTGGCATTGTAAAATACAGCAAGAAAATTGTGGGGAAAAAAAAGAAAATTCAAGTCTGCAATTCTATATTTTACGATTTTTTTATGATTTATTCTTTTGTCCTAGCTAAAGATATTAGAAGTTATCAGTGCATCTTGCATCTTACATGCTACAGTAAGACCCAATACCTATTTACTGCTCTTACTACAAAACCAAACAAAGTTAAAATGCCTTAGTGTTCTTAGTTCGTATTCTAACACGGGATCTTGCAGGAATAAAACCAGTTGTGTTTGCTAATTGTGTTCCTTCTAACCTCCTTCTGTAATTTTTGGAGTCTATTTTTTATCATCCCTAAGAGATTATGAGAATACTTGGTATTTGTAGTTATGCAGAGCCTTTCATGTGAAGAAAAGTAACATTTGACTGAGTTTAAACTCATCATCTTTCCCCATAAATTTAGGGATTTCAGCCTTCATCTCAAGACATGCTGGCTTTTCACTTGTGATGCATTCCTGATGATCAGGTACTTGCTGTCTACTGCAGCTGCAATGCAGCAGAACCATTATTAGAAATAATGGAATATTTTCTACATGTGCATTTGTTCAAATCAAACATGGGGTAGTGTGAACGTCCTTGGGGCTTCTGAGTGCTGTTGCAGTGAACATTGCTTGTGGTGTGCAGTGGATGGGGAAATTGGATGATTCCAATAAGTGTCATCAAGGAATTCCTTCTGAGAGAAGTGTCATTGATGTGATAAAGGAAATAACTAGGTGTGGTTTTATTAAGAGTGTAAGTCCGCAGAGAGCATACCATTATATGTCCCTGCTCTCCTGTAAAAAGGATGAGAATCTTGTGATTGACTGTCTGAATATGGTAGCCATAGAGTGGTGGTGGTAGGTTCTACCCCTTGCTGAGAGTCCCAACTTTTTTTTTTTTTTTTTTGAATAAGGGAACAATAACTTCACCCTTGATTAGAATAGCTAACTTTCAGTTTCAGAGATGGCATTTGAAGACTGTTTTTCTGAAATGCCAAATGTTGTTTTTTCTACTCTGAAGCCACAGAGAAACCTACCTTTCAGAGATGAAAGGAAAAAATGTGTTAAAACAACATCTAGCTTTTTTCAAGCCAAGCAGATTGTCTTGCAGCTCAGGCTTCTACACCAGGCCATAACACTACTGATGTGAAAATCTGTGTTTGGAAACTGTTTAGACATTGGGATTATTTTTTTTCCAGTCCATAAAATAGCAAAAGGTTTTTCTGTGAATTAAGTTCTACCTGAGCATGTGTGAACAGTGTTCAGCTGTCATCCAGCCAGCTTCGTACAGGAGGCTTAGCAAGTGTAGTTGATCAGCATTTATAAAGCATGAACACTTTTTTATTCCAATCATAGTTGAAATGTTGATTTCAAGTTGAATTTTGTATTTAAGTGGAACATGTAACAGAGTGGAAAGAAAGGAGATGCATCATAAGAAGTCCTTTGAGAACAGGCATTATTAAAATACAAATAAAAATAAAGTGTCATACAAAAATATTGCAAGATAACCCAAATATCAGGCCAATTCAGAGCTTTCTGAGGCTGCAGTGGTTAATTTAAAAATATTAGTTCAGGATGATTGCATAGTAAGCAGATGTAGTCGTGACAACATGCATTTGACATTGTATTTGTGTAAACTTTAGTAATGAACTTTAACAGGTATTTCTACATGGGTGTTTATCCATATAAAGGGAAAAAAGTAATCCAAGAACCTTTGGGAAGAGGACATGAGGGCCTGTAAAATTTTCAAAGTCTTACAGAAACTCATAAAAAAAATACTATTTTTTTTTTTTTCCCAAACTCCTATGGCTTCATTCGTTTCAGCAAATTTTGATAGAACGCAAAGGATTCGGAACATGTGCAAATGATAAAACTCACTGTTCAATAATGTTAACTCTTCTTTCCCTAAACTTTAGTATGTGTGCTGGCATGATTTTGTATATAGAGAAAGGGTGGGGTTAGCCTGTTGACTTTGGCTGTATGTAAATTTATGTCAGCATGAAATACTCAGCAGAGAGGTTGGGGAGGTTTCAGTATCTTTTCCAAGTGACATTGCTGTTTCTTATCCTCCAGTCCCATGCCCTCCCGAGAAAAGATTTCTTTCTTTCTTTTCATTTTCCTTCACTGAGTGACTCATCTCCCAGTTCTGTCTTTCCATCATTCTTGTCCCTCCCAGTTTATTTTAGATTCTGGCATATGCTGTTCTACTTCAGCTCTGTGGCTATTTGTACTCTGCCATGATAATGATGATACCCAGTTCCAACAGAAATAACTCTTAAGAAAGCTGGGTTTGTCACAATTACTGTAACTCACTTGAGCACAAATGACTTAGACTTGGCAGCAAGAGCAGAATAGTTAATTGAACGTCTTAGTGCTAGAAAAAAATAAATATCAAAAAGTATGTATGTTTTGGATTACCCAGATTCATGAAATGTATAGAAACAGTTCAGAAGAGCATGTAGTGAGCCTATGAAAGAATCAGATTTATTCTACCCAGGCAATGTACTTCTGTGCAAGTTCTCTCCCTGCTACTCTTTCATCACTGCCCTTCTGTATTGGATGTCTTCAGTTCCTTACTCTGTCTCTTCCTTCTTTGAGGTCTGATGCCAACCTGATAATTGTGAATTTGACAAGCTTTAAAAGAAACTCTTGTCTCTTAATTAAATAGACCTTATTTTCTTGTTAAAGAGAAAAAAGCCCATGGCATATGCTTTTATGAAAAGAAATAAATCACAGATAATGACAACAGCAGTAGAACTCCTAAATCACAAAATAGCAGTGCCCAGAGATGTCAGTTAACCTTGGCAATGAAACAGAATGACTTTTTTTCAAAGCATAGGCTGCTTGATGTGGCTCAACCCTAATTTTGTTATTGGCAGCAGGCTTGGATTTTAAAATACACTGACAACATTAATTAAAATAAGGATGCTTAAGTCTTAATGACCATTATGAACTGAGAACACGACCCCATATGGTGATATGGTAATTGTGATGAGATAGTAGTGAGACTGTAAGACAAAATTTTTGGAGCTGTTTCTCAGCCAGACCCTAATAGCAGGTAATAATGCATGGAAAATATGTTGCAGTACTCCTTTGCGTTTGCACTGGAGATACTAACAGCTATGGCGTGAATCCTTTTAACTAACAAAAAGCTCCTTTTCCTGTTTTCTTTTCTAGAACTGATACAGATTATATGGTACATGCAAGACAAACAGCATTGTGTGTGTGTATTTCTATAGTTGTTTATGAATTCTTCCCAAAATGTAGCAAATGGAACTAAAAAATGATCAGTTAACGGACACGCAGATTTTTCTTTTTAAAGCCTTAACACTATGCAGTCGCTTGTTTTTTAAATTTTAGAAAACAGTGTCAGATTGTCTGTTTGTAACTTTCTTGTATGTAGCACTTCTGCCTAGTAATTCTCTTGATTTTTTTTTTTTTTTAAATACTTTGTTTTAATTTTTCACTTGCAGGATGGTCGTTTGCGAATAAATGATCAGCTTGTTGCAGTAAATGGGGAGTCACTCCTGGGCAAGTCAAATCATGAGGCTATGGAAACACTGAGGCGTTCTATGTCCATGGAGGGGAACATTCGTGGGAGGATCCAGCTGGTAGTTCTTCGGAGACTAGAGGTGCAGACAGAGGTGAAGTAGTAACTGCGTTTATTAGATAAATGTCTTTTCAGTCCCAGTGTTTTTGCATGCAAGAGATGATGGGTAAAGTCTTGGTCACAGAGAGCACCTTCTGGCAGAATGAATTCTCGACTTCCTGGAGTCAGAATTCATACAGTGTTTCTGGTTGATATCTCCTGGTCTTGCTGTTCCAGTTTGAGACCAGGCTGAAAGTTGCCTCTTATTATAATTTGGCAAGTATTAGAACAAAAGCAAATGTTGTCCCAGAAAGTGTTAATTTTGGATGATTGTGTTGATGTAGTTTTGATTATCACCTCCTCAAGGCAGTAGTTGGGTTACAGATAATTTGAATACTTCTAATTTCATTTGTTATCGTGATCAGAGATCTTAATATCTTAGTGTGACTTGGATTTTACTTCATAGAATCATAGAATGGCTTGAATTGGAAGGGACCTTAAAGATCATCTAGTTCCAACACCCCTGCCGTGGCTACTAGACCAGGTTGCTCCAGAGCCTCATCCAGCCTGGTCTCAAAACACTTTCAGGGGTGAGGCTCCACAACTTCTCTGGGCAACCCATTCCAGTGTCTCACCATCCTAAGAGTAAAGAAATTCTTTCTAATGTCTCATCTAAATCTACCCTGCTCTAGTTTAAAACTATTGCCCCTTGTCATATCACCACACACACTTATAAAAAGTCCCTCTCCAGCTTTCCTGTAGGCCCCCTTCAGATGCTGGAAGGCCACTATAAGGTCTCCCTGGAACCTTCTCTTCTCCAGACTGAACAGACCCAACTCCCTCAGCCTGTCCTCACAGGAGAGGTGCTTCAGCCCTCTAGTCATCTTTGTGGCCTCCTCTGGACCCTCTCCAACAGATCCATGTCCTTCTTGTGTTGGGAGCTCCAGAGTTGGACACAGGACTCCAGGTAGGATGTCACAAGAGCAGCGTAGAGGGACAGAATCACTTTCCTTGACCTGCTGGCTACACATTTTTTGATGCAGCCCAGAACATGGTTGGCTTTTTGCGCTGCAAGCGCACATTGCCAGCTCATGTTCAGTGCTTCATCAACCAGCACCCCCAAGTCCTTCTCTGCAGGGATGCTCTCAGTCCACTCATCACCCAGCCTGTGTTTGTGCTTGGGCTTACTCCAATCCAGGTGCAGGACCTTGCACTTGGCCTTGTTGAACTTCATGAGGTTGGCATGGACCCACCTCTCCAGCCTGTCAAGGTCCCTCTGGATGGCATCCCTCCCTTCCAGTGTGTCGACCACACCACACAGCTTAGTGTCATCAGCAAACTTGCTGAGGGCACACTCAATTCCACTGTCCATGTCACCGACAAAGATGTTAAAGAGCACTAGTCCCTGTACCAATCCTTGAGGGACGCCACTCGTCCCAATTCTCCATTTGGACATTGAGCCATTGATCGCAACTCTTTGAGAGTGGCCATCTAGCCGATTCCTTATCCACTGAGCAGTCCATCCATCAAATCCGTGTCCTTCCAGTTTAGAGGCCAGGATGTTATGCGGGTCAGTGTTGAACACTGCACAAATCCAGGAAGATGACGTCAGTTGCTCTTTCCTTGTCTACTGCAGCCATGACCCCATAATGAAAAGCCACCAAATTTTTTAGGCAGGATTTACCCTTGGTGAAACCTGCCTAACACATTCTTCACTCTTAATTTTTCAGTTTCATTAGTATTTTAATTCCCTGCACTTATTTTGTGTGTATGTGGTTTTTGTGGTCCTGTCCCTCTCCCCGTTTAGCTGCCTTTTTGTCTTTTTGACCGTCAAGGAATTAGTGTTTTTTACCCTCCTGATCAGATAGAGGCCATCCCTTCAGGATGGTTTCTGAGTTGGTTAACACAAAACTTGCTTAAGTAAGGTAGCAAAATAAGAGAAGAAAGAAGTTGTAATGGTTATGTTTTCTGGACATCATATAAATGGATGCTTGACAATCACCCCTTATTTTGAAAAGGGTTGGGTTTGTGATCTCGCTTGCTCCCTCTTTTTCATGCATGCATGCGCATATGCATGCTCTTTCTTCATCTTTACACAGATAATATGTATACATGTATGCCCGCTGCCCTTACTACTGACCTCAGGTTTAATGTTGATCCTCAAGTAAATATTTTAGTAGTTTTTCAACATCTGTGCAGTTCTGTAAAATAAAAATACATATAAGTGGATTTGTGGTGGAAAAGGTTGTAACAAATTCCGTTATAGAATTCCAAAGAATTATTTCAAGCTTCTTATATTAATAAGCTTTGCTAGAACATTTTAAAATGTTAAGAGTAGCCATGTTTGTGGGTGCATTTGTGTAAAATATCAGAAGGGGGAAAAAGAATGCAGGTATCTTCTAGTACAATTATCTCTTAATATTTTCTTGATATTTTCTATTTGATTTACTGCTATCATTGACTGAGAAAAAGATTTAGAAATGCATTACTTTCCAAACATTATACTTTGTTGGGAGGACACTGCAGAAAGTCTCACTGATGTCACTCATGCCAGAAAAATATGAAAAATATTCATTAGCAATTCTGGAATGTTAGGAGAAAACACATCTTTCTTTTCCTTTTCTATGTGACATAGCATTATGATGTAAGGAAGAATTATAAAGTGTATATTCTATTTATTATGCATTCTGGTGACATAAGAAAGACAGCACATCTTCCACTAAAGCTCACTGTTGCAAGCTTTGCTTCATTTAACAAAAGCCAAAAATTTTTACAAACCCTTCCTATCAAATATCATTGGCTTAATAGAAGTATGAAGATGCTTTTTATAGTTAAGTGTTTAGTTCTGTGTATTATCCAGATGTATGAAAGAGATAAATAATCCTGACTCATGCCCTATGAAGAATGCATAATGAGGTCTTTATTGAATCAAATTCATTTTAGACAGGAATTAATTTTTATAGGGTAGTCGTTAGGTTCAATTGTAATTCCATTTGAGTCTGGAAACCATAGCAGAAATGGGTTGTTGCCTATTCTTTCCTCTCTCCAAAACAGCTTCCCGAGTACTGCGTCTCAACTCGGTAGAAGGAGAATAGGTTTAGAAATGCATTATTGTTTTTATTAGTTAGGACACTAATGGAGGTCTTCCATGACAGCTATGTTTTATAAGCTGAATACTCTAATTAGGCTGGTTACCAATCAGTTGTTGGAATATTGATTGTGTCATTTATCGAAGAGCTGGAAAAGCAGATTTATTGTTCTGTTAATTTAAGGGCCCCTCTCCCACTGGGTACAAGTCTCCAATGTGGAGGCAGTTTGGATCTTGCAAGGTTTAATTGAGCTGGCGGCATCCACGAGAACGTAGTCAATGTGGACCTTGCGACAAAAGGAATCTCATGTAAACTAAAGAATTTCCAGTAATGACGAGAAACATAATTGTTCGTGGCTGTGTGGGGTGTGTGTTTCTGCACAGAGATTCAAAATAGCCTTTTCAAATGCCTCGTGCTGTACTAAAGAGGAGATAATGTTGCACGTGCTGCCTGTCCGCTAAGACTACATTTGGAGCCGTATTGTCACCGTGAGCTTTGATTTGTGCTGCGAGGTGCATTTTTTTTCCATGTTATTATTTTGATTTTTTATTATCCTATCATTTTTATTATTTTATTATTTTATTTTTTAAAAAAATATTATTAAGCTTAAAAGATACTGTCCTTAAGCATTGTTTTGCTGGTAATCATTTGCCATTGCATTAAACCTCTTGCATTATTTTACAAAGAAATTATATGAGTTAGATACAGGCATTTCTTCTGTAGATACGACTATGAAATTTAAGGAATGATATATTTAGTGTAACATTTGCTGGCATAAGGAACATGCATTTTAAAAATAGAAGCCAGTTGGAGGTCCCTTCGAAAAACAGATATAAAATCACAGAAGCTATAAAGGTTATTTTGAAAACTAGCCATAATTTCCCCTGTGTGGGTTGTCTGTTTTCCCTGAATAACAAGTACAGAAACGTCTTCCTAGGTCTGTCCCAATTTTAGAAACTGTGATGGTTTGCTGGGGTTTTTTTTCCATTTTTTCTTCTGAGCAACTGCTCAGGAGAATAAATTAGGCGATATGGCATGGATGGGGGGTGGGAAATGTCTCAAAAGAAAAGCTGACTAGAGGTGTGACAGGAGTTTGTTTAGCTGCTAGCCAGAAGACCTGCATTTGGGAGTTTGGTGTAACTCCTTCCTTGCAAAACTGCTCTAGTGTGTGATCATCAGAACATATGCACTCAGTCTCTGAGAGAAGGGAACCAGCTGGCTGGCAGAAAAATACCATTGGCATTGCCCGTGTTCTTGTGTTGACAATGTCGCAAGCTGCCCTCCCAGATGGAGAATTTGAATGAAGCCAGTTGTGGGTCATGAAAAAAAAAAAGTCTTCGTTTTTGTGCATCATTCATAATGTTTGTTATTGCTTACATATTGTCTTATTTCATGGTCAGCAAAAACAGTCCTTTTGAAGATATCTTTGAAGTTTCTTATTTGAATGTAGTGAACATGTTGCATTACACTGTATTTGTGCCCTGTCTGTAGCAATGGCTGATCTGCGTTATTGAGCATTTAATTTTTTTTTGTCACAGCGTGTGGTTCTGTTTTTCCCCTAGGAGCGCTCAGACCAGGGAATCTTTCAAAAATCAACCTTTGATGGGAGTCATAACTCTGCAGCTGCTTCCCGACGCAATGATGCTATTTTTCAGCAATTTGTAACGTGCGGTCCTCAGGAAAGAATAAAAGGTAGTCTCTGGATATCCTCCTTTATGCTCAAAGAAAGTGCTTTACGGTTTGTTGTTTTTTTAAATCCACAGCATCTAGAAAAGCAGTTAATTAGAGTAAGTGCACACCATGTTACTTCGAGGCTTGAAGATCCAGCGAGGGTGGGAGAGCAGACTCAGAAGTTGTGAATTAGATTCCTGGCACAAATTCCAGTTTGAGTAACAGTTTCTAGCTCGCTGCCCCAACACGTAAAGTTGGATAAAAAACAAATGACGAGTGCAAAATATATGTTGTCAAAATGTTTATTTTCCATATATCCTTAATGAGTGCAATGATTTTTGCATTGAATTTTTAGTTTCTATCCCAGGTTAATATAAGCAAAATGAATTTATATGAAAGCGTAGTGTTCATAAAGCGCACTTACTAATTTTAGACTTAAAGTTACAATTTGTTCAAAGGTTAGAACATTCCCTTAATTTGCAAATTGAAATTATTTTAATGAACTCATTAAAAAAAGTTATCTAGACATGTACATTGCACAAAGAAAGCCTACATCTTACATGCAGACATGTAAGAGCTTTTAAGACCACTTAATTTCCTGTCATCTTTCACTTCTGATGGCACACTGTACTGTCTGTCCAGGCAAGGCTGTAAAATAAAATGCAGGAGTTGTTTGAAAGGTTTAAGTATTTGAGATAGTCTTGACCCCCTCTCCTGTTAAATATGCTCTTATCCTTCAAGCCAATCACATACTTAGATACCATCCAGTAGGAAAATAGTATTTTCTTTGATGTAGTTGAATTATGTATGATTTTTCGCATGTCCCTAGACAACTGTGGAATTTGGGTGGTGTGCAGAAGTGATTTCATAGGCTACTGTGATGATTGTGTGGGATACTTTTAACCCAAACCAAAGAACCCAGATCTGTAAAGCTCAAGAGAATCTCCCGTATAATTTCAGGGTAAATAATTTGTGTTGACTCCAGTATTTTGACAATGTTACTTCAGGCAAAGAATTAGATACGGACTCCAGCATTGTAAATATTCAAAGATCAAATCCTTTTGTTTAGATCTGCCTTTTATTTCTCTTGTATGGAATTCACACTAATTCTGTAGTTACAGGAGAAAAGGCTCATACTCAGAGCTCGCCTGCCCTGTAGAGTAAGTCATTGCCATAGGAGCAGAAAGCAGCAAATACTTTTAAACACTTCCTTAAAAAACATGAGAGCAACTGATCTGGAGCCATTAGTATAGATGAATGGCAACAGGTAACTTGTCACTTAAATAAATTTCAAAACAAAATATGTGGAAGAGCTTTACTTTCAGATGAAGATTCTCCAATTGCAATCCAAAAATCGGGATGACTAGTTTGCAACTCATTCGTAAAATCATTTTCAATAGACATTGTTTAATTAAAGAATGACAATAAGAACACATTATAGCGAAAAAATGTGATGGCCTCAGAGAAGCTTGTGTGTCAGACATGGAAAGGGTGCTCTGGGGTGCTGCTGAGGGTCATTGTCAGGGAGACATCTCCAGCATGGCTGGACATTTCCAGCCATGGCCTGGGAGTAGTTTAGAATTGGAGTTGGTGGACAACAGCTGAAAAAGAGATTTCTAGCACTTACCAGAACTATCATTGTATTTTGATTTGTGTCGAAGATTCGCATTTGAGGAGTAAAATGTAAGTGATCTTAATGGACAACTACATAGACGCTTTCAGCAGCAGGGTTCTGATCTGAAATTTCCTTTGTAAAAGACACTTTGGGCTTGCGGTAGTCCTGCATATTGTAGAAATCTTTCTCTAATTTTAAATTCATGTTATTAATTATTATTGAGCTAATACTCATTCTGCTTTCTGTGTGAGTTTGTCACTTTTTTCCGGGCAGTGGTTTAAAAACTTTTTTGCATTTTTTCTTAGTTTTATCCTCGGACCTTTCAATGCATCTGTAAAGGCAAAACACTGCACATATACACAGCCCACATTTAAATCAGTCGTGTGTCTGTTTAAGGACATGAGTCACAGACATGGTGAGGTTCTTGTGACAGGCAAGAACAGTCCCTTGTACATTCTTATGGTGTACTATCCAGGTCTTGTGTGTAGAAGTACAGTTGGCACATTTTTACAAAGAATAATAAAGGATGGAAGAGATTTTTAACATAATACAGCATCTAATGTAAGAATTTAATGACAGGAGATGTATTACATTTAATGAACTGTCACTTTCTCAATTAATGTTTTCTAGTAAGTTATTTGCAGTATCATTCACTGTTCCTACCAATAAAATTCTTATAAAACTTAGCAAAAATACACCGAAACTGGCCTGCTAATACTACTGTCTGCTTTAAGAGTCATTTTTATTATACATGAGCAAGAAATACTAATATCTGGGGAAAAGTGGTTATAGCCAAGACATTACATTTTGTCTTGCCTGTGGATATTTAAATAAAGGGGGAGGGGGTGCTCATCCAATATTGAAATGCCAGTGTTTGTTCTATTTTTGCATGAATAATACTTGCTGCCTTCAGGTCCTCACTTCTTTCGCTGCCAAGCTGTTGCACAGTTTCAGTGTTTTTTTAGAACAACCTCTTTGAGAATTGATAGTTCAGTGCCAGCAGCTTTACGTTTCTGGTGTTGAAAGATTACTGGAATGTGTTTCATTAGAGGTTCTTATATATTTCTTATAACCCTACATTATAAATGGTTATAGGCGAGATGCTGTCATCTCTCTGGGTAAGTAGCAGAGTAATCGTAAACTCTAATACCATAGACTGCTGAGTCTTCATGGTTGTACAAGCATCTCTGTTTTCGTACATGTGCGGTAGCTTCAACATAGAAAATACAGAAGTGAGATTTTAAATCAATGTCTAAATTTTACTTGTAAACATTACATGTATCTTGCAGAGAGATTCAATTATTTGCTCTCCTAAACTGTTTTATATCTGAAAATTCAGTACATTTTGTTTAGTGGCTTAGCTGTTCCTCTGATCTTTCTGAATCTGTTAAGATCTTTTCGTTGAGAGGTGAATGTACAGGACAATAATCAACTGGCCTACAGCAGGCGTAGCATTCAGATTAATTGCTGCAGGTATGCAAGTGATGTTGCTTAGCAAACAAACCACTGAATGGCTTAACTGGGTAGTTCATGTTTTTCTTAGTTTAAAGTAGTTTTCTGATGTAAACTGAATTCCTTTTGTAAAGGTAAAAAAGGAATTACCATAATGGTAGGAAAATGATGACTGTAATTCAGAAATGCCTGCTTCTTGCTATGGGATAAGATAAATTTTTCTTCTTTTGAACCCTTTACTGAGAATGCGATTCTTTTCTGTACATGAAAGGTGGTAAATCTCCCCATCAAAGGGAATGAAAGCGTGAACCTGCAATCTGTTGGGATGCAGCTATGTAAAAGTGAAAATCCACACAAATGGAGTAAAGTAATTTGTGCCTTGCACTCAACTTCACTATAAGCACAAAGTTTCCCTGTATTTATCTTTGATTATATATATATGCAAATCTGAAAGTCAGCTTCTCAGGAAAACCCAAGGCGTGTATTTTCTTCTCAGTATGATTTTAATTCTAGTTTAGTTAGTTTAGGGATTTTAATAATTTGTGACTCGCTTCAGCGTTGCTTGAGGCCTTTGAGTCCAGTCATTGATCAGTGAACTGTACTTATTTCTGTAGCTTATTTAACTCCTTTTAAAATTTTATTTCAGAACTGTCAATGTCTGATCATGGCAATGGTGAAAACGAAACCCCTCCACCTCTCCCACCACATCCCAGTGAGGATCTGCTGAATGAGGATTATAATCATAGGTTGGACTTTGGGTATTCTTAATAGTTACTGCCCTAATTGCTCATTAGTTGTTGAGATAGCAGTTCTAATTGATTTTAAAATCACTTTTTATTTTGTAAAAATCTGTGCCACTGTTTTTAGTCATCTAGATGATCCTGTAATATAAGCTAGGAATGTTATTTTAGCATTTGGCTCATTGTTCATAATTTGCAGTACGCCTGCTATTCATGGGTCACAATACCCACATTCAGTAAAACAAAAGGAATCCCAAAATATAATCCCAATTAAAAAAAAAATAAAAAAATCTGAAAATACACCAGTGGGTTTTATGTGTAGATGCAGTGCCTGAAGTCTCTTAAAGCTTTAAAAGTCCTAGCCAAATGCAGTTTGTAGGAAACTGAATCTTCCTATGTAGCACATTGGCCAAAGACATTCTTGAGGTTACAAAATGAAGCTTCCATAAGTTTGAAAATTGAAATGCGTAGAGGAAAAATTAATGGACACTTTACCAGTTTTAAATGCATTGGATACATTTGTCAGATATTTTAAGAATACCTTTTTAAAAGGCTGGTGTACTTGATGACAGCTACAAGCTTTAATTTTCTTATAAATGCAGAAGTTTGGAAGTGCAGAAAAAAGTGTGAACATGTTGAAGTTCATGATAGCATGTACTTTGTCTCGAGTAGCACAGGATTGGAATCCAAGCATCGTTTCAACTTGTCATGCTTGTGATGCTGAAAATTGTGTTGAACGCTGTTTACACATTTTGTACGTATTCAATTTTGATAGTCTTGCAACTGTTTTGTTGCACTGATACTAATAAAGTTTAGATATTTGCCTAATTTGCACTAAAGTAATTTTTACAAAACCAAACCAAACAACACCCCCCCTAAAAAACCCCACAAACAACCTAAAATAAACTAACCAAACAAAAAAGGCCAAACAAAAGCAAACAAGAAAACCGCAAACCACAATACTTTGGAATTCTTAGGTATTATGGTACAAAAGACCTCCAGACTTCAGCCTCTGCAGAAGTGGTGCAAGGCTGTAAAATAACTATATTTAGCGGATGAAGTAGAATTGAGATAGATATGTTGGCAGTATTTCCTACTGTATCATGATATTTGGAAATGTAGTGTTAAATAGAACTAGCAAAATGCAAAAAAAAAAATAAAAAAAAATTAGCAGGTACTAGTACGTTCCCCTTTTCTTCTACTGAATAAAACATGAATTGTTTAAAAACAATTATCACTAAGCATTTACATTTATATTTGCATCTGTGATGAAAAACAAGTGACTGGAGGTGTTAAGTCTCAGAAAATAAAGTTGAGGATTAATAACTGATTTTAAAATGCGTGGCTGTAACTAACTAGAGGAAGAAACACGTATATATTTGTGCATGGTTTAATTAGTTCACTTGTGTTTTGAATTGATGCCTAAATATTTTACATGTCTTTTTTTTTTTTTTCCCCCCCCCTTCCTGCAGCCCTATCATAAATTCAGCAGTGCATTTAACAGATCAGCACATCAACTTGAGGTCTCTGACACAAGCCAAGCAGTCTGAATCAATTAATCTGAAAGCCTCAAAAAGCATGGATCTGGGTAAGAAGGGCTGGGATGACATATAGGTCAGCTTTTTAGCCTTAGCCCGTCTGCACCATCTCTGTTTCTTGCTTTTCTTTCTTAAACACAAACATCAGGGAGTAAGTTCTGCAGAGGAGCTACAGTGATGGGGACAATGATCAGCCTCCTGTAGCATCTAATTGCAAGTACCCTTTTTATTGAAGCTGAAGAAGGGCTTTTTTTGGTTTGTTTTTTTTTAAAGGCTATTCTGTCCATTGTACTGAAATCTTAGCAGACAAATAGTGTGTTTGTAAAAAATGAGCAGAAAGAATTGCTATACAAGTTCTATATGTCTAGAAAAATATAGCAAAACAACAATAACAAAAGTAATTTTCATGTAGAATATAAATGCTTGCAAAACTACACTGGACAAAAGCTAACTTTCCTAAAACAAGTTCTATGTTTCCTCATTGACAGTGACAAACACAGGCAATCCAAGTGCTGTGGTAGATCTTTATAAATGCTTAAAGAGTGGTAAGGTTATGGTCCTCTACCCATCAATGTTGTGCAGAAAATCTTGCAGGGTGGGCGAAGCAGAAAGTAAATGGTTCTTTCAATACTGGGAAAGCATTTGTGGGTGGAAGATTGAAAGGTTATTGCAGTTGAAAACCAAGTCATGTTTTAATGAGAGTTCAAGGAAAACATTTGCAAAGCTCTTAAGCCTTAAAGAAAACCAAATAATTTTTCTTTTTCCTTTTAATTTTTTTTTTCTGGCACTCATTTTTTATCTGTTTTTTCAAATTTAAGTGTTGATGGAGTAACTTTCAGACCTATCATTAAGATGACTTTAATCATAGACTTGTGTTTTATTGGATCAAATTTTGTACACTGTTAATAGAAAATGATTAATTCAATGTTATAGTATCAAGGTAGTTTTTTGGTGGTACTGATTTTTTTTTTTTTCTGAAATGTGCCAGATTGATATTAGGTTTTGTATTGTTGAGTTTATTTTTTTTCAATCATTTTAATGTAATATTTTAATGTAACATAAAATGTGTATACTCCTCTAATGGAGAAAGTCAGTTAGTTATCAATGAGGGATAAGAATTAATAAAAATTTATTTAGGGAAGTTAAGACGGAATTTTAAAGCTACTGCATGACCAGACCAGAAATTCATCCTTTTGCAGTTCTGTTCCACTGTTCTGACAAGTAATGCTTTAGATATTTTTTAAAGAATTTTAAAATTTTAAAAATTAAGGAATTTTAAAAATTCCTTTTAAACAAAGGAATGAGTCTACAGACTTGAGTCAAAATGTATATCTTACGTATCTTGTCTTCTAGAAAAAATAATATTCAACTTTACTGAGTCTTCTTTTAGAAAGGTTTGCTTACAGCTTCTGCAGGAGTTGCTAGAAAGAATGTTCAGAAGCACCAATGTAAAATTAGGCAATGGGAGTACACTTTGAGAGCATGTTCAGAACTACCAGGTAAATTAAATTAAAATTAAGTGCAAAAATTAAACATTGGGCACAAAGATGTCTTCAAGATATTTGAAAAACTGTTGCATGCCTAAGGTAGCTGTTGAAAATTCCCTATCTGCTATGAAAGTAAAAAACAAAAGGGGTAATAATCATTCTAATTGGAGACACTGATGTTTTATCCTTGTTGTATACGGTGACATGAAGGTAAATCTATTGCCTGAGATAGTAATTTAAAGAACTGGAGGGACCGTGAAAGAACCGCGCCCATTCTGTGTTACATGAATAACAACATTTGAAGTAAAATTGCTTGCGCATAGTTTGGCAAATAAAGTAGCTGAGGAAGATTAAAACTAAGACCTTTTGCAGTCATTCTCTAGCAAGCAGTGAAGTACCATGTTTGACTTTTCACCTTTGGAAATATTCTAAGCAGAAGCTTCTGGCTGGAAGGGCAAAAGGAAAAGAACCATGAAAATGTGAAGTGAAGTAACTGCAATATAAAATGCCCTAAATTTACTATATAAAACTATGCTTCCAAACAGAGAGTTCCTATAATGCACACTGCAAAATGGATTATTGGGGAAGGAAAGTTATTTCTTAGGGTTTTTTTTTTTGTATTTTTGCTTATTATTTAGCTGCACTTATGACCCACGGTAACTTTTCATCCCAACATGCAGCTGTGTACCCATTATTGATTTCAGTGCATTGTTTGCCACAAAAAACCCTACAACACCACAACACAAACAACCCAAAGATGAGAAGTACTGTTGTCTTCATCTTCCAGACCCAGAGTTGAGGTTGTGAGAAAGATTTGTTTAGCACCGCGGAGGAACTATGCAGTGGCTTGGTAACAAAGAGGAGATGTCCCCTGTCTGAAAATACTTGTGTAACTGCTAGGCCCTCTTTTTCCAGTAGTCATGGGATGCTGTCCACTTACTATTTCTCTTTTGTTCTCAAATTCTAGCAGTTCTTTCCAAAATAAGTGTAACATGATGAACTTAAAAATAACAGAATTAGAGTCAATGTGGAGAGCTATGAGACCTTAGAAAAATGTGACTTAGATGCAGTTTCTTTTAAATGAAGTTGTTGCTGAATCAGGTGTCTGCAAATCTGGGAGGACATAACCAGACTTTCAGGATACAAGGTGCAGAAATCACCTGGGTGTCTAGGCCAGGATAACATCATGAACTCAGTAGACAACAGAATTGGTGTAATACAGGGCATAAATGTCAAATCTGTACTGCTATTCACTTACGAAGCATTCTACTTTACCTTGAAACATGTATAATGCGTCCGTTGCCTAATTCTAAGAATACAAAGGCATGGGTTACATAATGACACTGCCATTAGAAAGAGCATCAAAGGCAGATAACAAGAGATTTTAAACACCGGAGACTCAAGAATCCAGATATTGCTACAGGTTGTGAAGTTCATGAAAAAATAGTAAACTCATTAAAGTAAGGAGCTAATGAAATCGTACAGTAAGGGTCTTTCTGGCTTTGATGAGGGTTGATGTATACACAAGAAGCATATCTGTTAAGTAAAGACTAATCTATAATTATGTAGATTCACGATGGAAACCTATTTAACATTGTTTATCCTTTTAGTTGTATATATTTTAGGTTCAGAAACCTTTGAGTGCTTAATCTGTCTCCAGTCGTATCTATTTACAAAATAGTTATTATTATATATTAATGTCAGTGAATAATATCAGGAAATAGGGATGGGTGATAAAGTCTTCAGTACTGCTAACATGTTGCATCAATTTGTCATTGCCACTCTCCAAAGCAAATCTTGCGATGAAAGGAGTTTGGTGCACATAGCAAAAGCTGTAGGTTACTCGCCAGTAGGGCAGATACAGTTTAGTTTGACTCTTGATACATTCCTGTGTTGTCAATTGGATGGCTGGACTGGAGCAGAGGGTATGAACCACTGCCACCGAGTCATCTAGGCAGGGCTTCATTGCTGCCACATGTGTGCTGTGAGTCGTATGAGCTGACACAAGTCTTAGCTGCGAGATTTATTAATACCACTACTCCAAAAGTGGCATTGTCTGGTGTATTTGAAGAACTCAAGTTATTAAGTTATTCACATGTGAGTTAGTTTTTCCTTGAATCTACTTTAAAAAATAAAATAGAAATGAGTGGCATGTGTGAGTTACTGTGATAGTGTTGTAGAAATTAAAAAAAAAAAATAGAAAAAGGCAAGTATAGCGATAATTTCTTTGATTGTGCAGACGTGAGCAGAATCTTGCCTCATATGTACAGATGTCCTTCGCAAAGTCTGTGGAGGCAGAGTGACTGCTTTCCTGCTTTAGCATCCGTAATTTACACAGTGGTCAAGGGCTTCTCAAAATTTACAACTTTGTTCAGAGTAATAGGGTACAGATTAATTCCATATCAGCTGTAAGTTCTAATCTTCTTCCCTGCTGCTGAGTTGAGATAATGGCAGCACTTTCTGGGTCACTGGTAGAGTTCATATCCTGTGCCTTATGGCACATCTTTTCTTTGCCTTGTCTACTTGTACTTTGAGCCGGTGATGATAAAAGAGCAGAGGCATCGCTTTCCCTCTGCTGATCCTGGCACCTGACATGTCCACTTAGTTGCATACATTTTTTTTGTTATAGGTGATGGCACTTGAATGTGTTAGCAAAAGCTTCCACATTTCTTCTTACACTGTGATTTCAAGAACTTGTCTGGAGCCAAATGAAGTCTGACTTAAGTGCGTGCCTGTACTGACCAAATTTAGACTGCGTGCCAAGTTTGGACTTGTGCTTATAGCACAGTGTTAAAAATAAGCAAAATAAATTCAGAGGTGCTAGAAATAAATGTTTTGTTGTCCCTTCCTGCTTTAGTGGTATACTTTTTGTGAAGCCTAACAGCAGATTGAAAATAAAGAAGAAATCAATGGCTTCTGTACAAGTCATTGGAAGGATGATTTTCCCATTCTTTCAACAACTTTCTGTACACACACTTTTTCCCATACATTACCACAGTTGTCTAGAGAAGAATTGCTACATAATAATCTGTCAGAATCCATTTTCAGTAGTGTTTGTTCTTTAACTGTATTAAAAATGCAATTTTTGTGGAGAATGAATGACAATATAGATTTTTAAATTTTTTTTTAAACGTTGAATTGCAGGTTGAAAATTGGTGTGCTCTATAGAAAAAGAAAGGAAAGAAGGTGTTTTATTATTTATCTTCAACACCCTTATTTTCCAGAAATCTTTATGCACAGGAGTGATTAGGCTATGCATAAATGTACTGTAAAAACTACAGCCATGGGAATTGTATTCAAACACATGAAAGTGTGCCTTGGTTTAACCTGAAGCAACATGAAATTGAATCGTATGAGTATATAGCAATTTACTGGTGCATCTATTCAGGCAAAGTACTGTGTAGATTTATATTTGAGGATGTTGGTATAATAACCCATGACCACTATCCCAAGGCACTGCTCAACTCGCCCTTGTTTTCCCCATAAAAAGCAAAATCCTGTAGATCTTTACTGATTTAGCTCTACAGCCTGAAGAAATGGAAGTGTCCTTTACTTGATTGTACGTGTGAGTGAAATATTACTTGCTAAAACATCATTAGACATACTCATGAATCTTTTAATCTTGGGGCATATTTATGAAAGATATCGACCAACGTATTTACATATTTAGAAATAATTAACAAGTGAGTATGCAAGTTGTAAGATATGAAGTGTTCTGCAAGGAAGCAAATATTTAAATGTTAATTTTTTTTTCTAGTGAAGGGATGTGTTCATACTTTTAAAACGTCTCAAAATGTAAAGTATTTCATATCCAGAAGGATATGGATAATGCAATGCAGGTTCCACTAGCTAGTAGCTACTTTATGGTTTACTCTAAAACAGATCATTCTTATTCTGAGTGTAATTTTGAATATTAAAACAAATACCTCAGAATGTAACCAAATGAAGAGCTATTGGAGATGGCTCTTCAGTTTGAACAATGTTTTGATTCAGATACAATTAAAAGAATATGTTTTGGGAGGTCCCTAGTGAGAGCTATGGTATTAATGTTACAAAAAAAGTGCTTTGGTATTTTAAAATCATTGTTTTGTTAACAATGTTGTATGCATGGAATACCTTTGTTGCGTTGCTTTGGGTTGAAACCTACTTCAGAACTGTGTTTAGGAACCAGTTATGTTCATTAGAACGTAAATGAGGAAACAGAGAAGATAATGGCTCAGAATTCTAACAGATCTTCAGTGTCACTGACTTAAAACAGTAATTGAACAAATTATCTCTTGAAGAGTTAGACTTCAAAACTGAAAATGTCATGGGTTTTGGAAAACTATATTGCTTATATCTGTAATTGTCTTTGGAGTCAAGGGCGAAATGAAATTTAAAAATTATTCTGACTTACGTCATTTGTAATTTTCCTGTACTGTCAGATTAGATGTGTGTTTTCGGAGGCCGCTCTGTAGAATATATTTTTAGAGATGAGCACAATGTAGTTTTCTTATTTTAAATGACTTCCAAATTTCTCTTTGTACGACCCATAAGTAGGGTATGAAACAAAATCATTTAAGAGCTAGGGACACTGTGAACAGAATTGAAATGAGACTGAAATAAGGTTTATTCTGTATGAAGAGAAAAGCTTTTAATAAGGTCAATTCCATTACTCAGTTTTACATGAAATCTGCGTTGATGCAATTGAGGGGGAAGGTGAGCTGTGGCATAAAGGCAGAAGTGGGCAGGAGGGAATATCAACGTTTTAAACTGGTTTTGTAGAAATATTTTAAGATTCAAGAAAGCTTACTGTGGAGCAGACTGGGAACGTCTTACAAGATGTGATGGTGAGAAATTGTCTTGATCTCAACTGGGATAGAGGTAATTTTTTTCTTAGTAACTAGAATAGTGCAGAGTTTTGGATTCAGTATGAGAAGAATGCTGATAGTATGCCGATATTTTTGACTGTTGACTAAGGAATCAAGGACTTCTCAGCTTCCCATGTTGTGCTAGTGTGCAAGAGCCCAAGAAGCTCAGGGGGGAGCATGGACAGTACAGCTGACCCAAACTAGCCAAAGGGATATTCCTTGCCACAGAATGTCATGCCAGTGCGTACACTGGGGAGAGCTGGACGAGGGAGCATTGGTTGGCAGGTGACGGAGCAGTTGCATTGTGCATCACTGGTCTTTTCTTGGGTTTGGTTTCTCTGTCTTTTTCTGATATTCTTTTTCATTGCTGTTATTATATCTTACTATTATATTTTATTTTAGTTATTAAACTGTTCTTATCTCAACCCATGAGTTTTATTTTCTTTCCAGTTCTCAACCCCATCCCACTGGGAGCAGGGAGGAGTAAGCAAGCAGCTTCATGGTGCTTACTTGCTTGCTGGAGTTAAATCACAACATAGAGCTAAGAAAATGGTAACACGTGGTTGATGTGATATTTTCTTACACTGCTATAGTGTAAGTTTGAAGTGAGTGGATCTGTAAATGCTCTTAGGGGGAGAAAATAGCGATTAAGTTATTATATAGCTACTATGAGAAAGAAAGTACAGCTGATAATGAAGTAACTTTTAAGAACACTTTGTTATAAATCTGTTCCTAACACTTTGTCTTAAATCTGTTCCCTATCAATGTTTTCAATCAGTGAATGACAGATTAGATTAGGAACTTGCGGTTTAACCCTAGGAGTTTGGAAGAAGTGTTAATGACATGCGGGAGATGTGTAGTGAAGGAGTTGGATCAGTTTTGGCCTGATACAGTTTCTATGGAAGAGAAGTGAGAGAGGATTAGAGGAGACATCAAAAGTGTAAAAGAAGCTGTGATGGCCTCAATTAGCAGTGTATACTTCAAGAATGAGTAGTTGTACCACTAGAAGAAAGTGAAGAAACTTATGTCATGCTGGCTGGAAAATTGTAAAACAATGTTATTTTCTGCCAAGAGAAAACCTTCCATTTAAAGGCGAATGTGTCCAGTGAACAGCTTCAACTGTACTGCCGATTCTTCAACAACAAGTAATAGTGAATGCAAGCTTAGACATTTTCATTCTTCTGTGCTGACACACAAAATGTATCCCGCAGGGACCTTCTCTGAATACAGCTGAACTATTAAATCAGTCCTAACAAAATTGTTCTGAAAAATCTAATTAGAGAAAACCTTGTACAGGTGAGAAAAAGAATCCGGAATCTTGTTTAGGATGTGATTTATTTCTGTCTTTGAATGTGCTGTACATGGCATCTCAAATGTTGTGTTAGATGCCATGTTGGAGAAGGTTTACTTTTTTTTTTAACCACATAAATGCAAGCTTTTTCCTAGTCTCACTGCTTTTCAACGTTGAAGTGAGCAGGAATCTATCAAGGACTCATCATCCTTCAAGAAAGAGTAGCTGATGGATAACCAGGTGACCCCAGAAGATGAGAGATGGGTCCCTTATGTGAAGTTTAATTGTGAGTAGAGAGAGGAGAAGGGAGAATTACTGAAGGAAAATTTAAGACCGTACAGATTTACCCTTCCTAATACGAACATTTTATTGCTCCTGTAGGCTTTAGTATAAAAGCCTGTGGTCTTTCTATGTAGTGCTACAGGACAAACCTAGAACAGCAAGCAGCATTTTCAAAGCAACAGTTGTGAGCCAACATTTGGCACAATTTCTCTGAGTGATTTATGTCCCTCTTAGATGAGGAAATGCCTCACTAGCAAAAAAAGCCCACCAAAAACATTGCAGGAGAATTATGTCATTGGCACTATCATTGACTTAATGAAGGCACTGCATCATCAATTAATTTATTATGAAAGGGCTGGGTAAGGATACAGTTCATCAGAGAGAAAAAAACCGTGACAAATTTGTAGCTTTGCTTTATTTTCATGTGTTTATACCATAGAAACTGATTCTTAAAGGCGTGGAAGCATCATTTGTATATGTAATTTGGGAATACAGCTCTTGTTTATTGATTAATATTTAATATGAAATTTTATATTGAGCTTCCTGTAGACCAATAAAGGTATCAGGAAATTTATTTTCTAGGATATTCTTTAATGTTTCAGCATCTCTTATAATTATTTCTCATTAACTGTGATTTTAATCCTTGTTTACTTCTTTTCTGAGTGCAGAACTGCAACTCGTCTTTGAAGGTATGTGTCAATTTGTCCTGCAGAAATAGAAGTAGCTTTCACATGTTTAGAAGATTTTTTTAAATAGTTCTTAGTCAATGTACAGAACTGGTCCTTCAGAATAGAGGCACTTAGTTGAATATTAGTACCTTTTATCCTTTGAATAATAGTAACTCCTTGTTTGGGGGAAAAATACTATCATGATACAGCATTTGAACTTGGCAAAAGGAGGGCAATTGGTTATCATGACTGGCAACAGCATTAATTTATGCTTCTCTATACCATAGTTGACAAGTAGTTAGTTGACCTTTAAGTAAACCTGGACTGTATCAAGAGACAAACTTTGAGGCAGTGCAGAAAGCTTCTTGTGTACTAAACTGTTGAAAATCATGCAATTCAAATAAAATGGCTACCTTGGTTATCTTGTGTAGGGCACAGAAATGGCAATCAGAAGATTATGTAGAAGGACATGGATGCATTGTTGGATACTTTTACTGTTGCTGAAAAATACTACCTATTTTCTTAAACCAAAACAGCTTTCCAGAATATTGCCTTGGGCAATCCTAATACATCTGATAATTCATGTTAAAAAGGGTCGGGGTTTTTTTACCAATTGTTTTGGTTGTTGGCATAGTTGAAAAAAAAATAAATAATCGTATCAGTTGTTTGCTGTCAACTGGAAAGATTTGTTTGTTTTAGTAAGGTTCCATCTTTCATAATCTGTGGTCTTGCTAGTCTCCCAGATGTTCATGCTTTTATTAAATAGCTGTAGAACTCTGCACTTTTATTTCAGCAATTACTTTGAGTACTGACAATGAATACATAACTGGCTTCTGTGGTGAAAATGTGGTTTCTAAATTATAAATGTTACTTCAAAAGAACTAGCGTGTTTTATACTGACAAACATTAATAACTTCATGAACTAACATCTGGAGTTCCAGAGACATTTCAAAATGTGAAATCTTTGTTTGATTTACCATTTAAGAAGTGTCGTCTTGTTTGTGAATGTATTTACTCCCTTACATTGATCTTTCCTAGAGTTTTGAGTTTTGTGTTAACAGCCCCCAAATTAGATGGTTTCTTTTTTTTTTATTTAACAATTCTAGCTCAAGAATATATAGCATTTCTAGTGTCTTCATAAAAATTACCACAGTTGAAATTTTGTTGTAAATGTTTTTCTGATATCTTCCAGTCTGGCACTGCACATTCCTAAGTGTGATCCTCTTGAGCGGAAAGTTTTCAGTCAGTTGCAGTGTAATTATATTTTGATGTTGCAATAAAAAAAAAATTGGAATTTTCTTTTTTTTGCTTGAGTTTTAACAGTACAGTTAAAATCTTTCAGGTGTGTTTCTGCAAACACTAGTAGAATCTAAGAAAAGAAACTTCCACTTAGATCTTCCTTTTTTCAAAAGCCAGGGAAGATAGCCAGAGGAATACTATTTTTGGCATGACTGAATGGTGGTATGAATTTTTAACAACATGAAGAGCAGTGTTCTCAAATGCTATTTTGTGGAACAGAACATCTTACATACTTCTGAAATGAAATCTTCGTTACAAAATTTTCAACTTTGACATGCAAAGTATTTATCTCCTGTTAACCTTATCCTCCTTTTCTATTGTGTTCTCCTTGTTTCCAGAGGAAACAAGGGAAGAACTGGGGTTCTTGTCCAATGGACTTGTCTGCGCCACTCCTGTTCAGTCTAATGAAAGATGGCCAGCGTAGAAGTCACTGCCTAAGCACAATATCCCATTAAATGATAATTACCCTGTGGAGAGGCACAAATGTTTTGCTCAAACTCTGATATCAAACTTTAATTTTTGCATTTTTCAATTTTTCTGTTTGTGTGTTTAAACTCAATGTTAACCTTGTAGTTTGGTAAGATTATTTTTCATTTTCTAATCATTTTAGTCGTCTTTTTTTTTTCCCCTCCAGTATTAAAATCTAACCTTTGTTTGTGAAGCTGGTCTGTAAAATATGATTATGTTAAAAGGATTTATCCCTTTTAATAATGTAAAACTTAGTTTCAGGCAAACCAAGGCATCAGCATAGTTTAAAAAAAAATGCTCTGTACCTTGGTATCTATATACCTTGGTATCTGTGTACTGTAACATAACCCACTCCAAGTAGTTATCATAGATTATAGTGGTTGCCATTAGTGACTGCTATAATTAAGGCTGCAAAACAGTTTCCATTATAATCCCTTGTTTTCACACAATCATAACTTGTCAAAACACTAACCTCTGGGACTAAAGTTTGCCACAGTTGTTCTGCTTAGAGGTAAATTTAGGGGGAGGGAAGAGAAACGGAATCTGAACTATCATTGCAGCAAATCCTTTTTTGGTCGTTTTGCGTTACAGGATCAAACTGCATAGCAAGGAGCTAAATAGTCATCATTTCCCAGGGACTAGAAAGACCTCGAAGAAAGATTAAAGGACAAGGAATATAGAACTGCCTTGGATTTTGATTTCACTTCTAATTTTGACTAGCCCACTACTACTTGGTTTTCAGCATCTTTGCATAAAGCTGCAACCATTCTCAATCTTACTTTATTAGCATCTACATCCCACCACAAAACTATATGGTGTCAATTTTACTGATAATCAGATGACAATCAGATGGCAAAGATGGTGAAGAGATACAGTGGTCACTTGTGGAATCATGATGATTCTAGCTTTGAATCCCACTCCTGAATTTGATACTGGTTTTGTCAGGGAGAAGCTTCCCTAAACACGAAGTGGGAAGGCAATATAAGAAAATGTTTACTGTGATTGTTTTCCTAGTAGTAGCTCCTAAATGTCAATAACTACTGCACTGCTCTTTCCTGGGTGGAAAATAGCATGTTCCTCTATCCTTGCAGATTACCCTGTATTTAAACTTTTTATGGTGACCACTACGCAAAGCTTGTTTAAGCTCCGATTTATGGTATTTTTTGTATGACTGGACAATTTATTGTATAAAGAGATCATAGGTATAATATAAAGGAGTGCTTGGGAAGGCAGAGTTGAAGGATAAGCTCTCAACTCCTGCATTCATTTCCTGTGCTTGTTTTATCATCTCTAATATTACATTAGCACCATTCCTTTGCAAATAATTCATTTTAAGAAATGGTGATTGGTTCTTCCCCTCAGCCCTGCAGGAGAGTGTTTTAATTAGTTTTATGAGATACACGGTTATAAACCAAAGTACAGTTACTGAAGAAAAATTTCAGGTTTTGTTACATTCAGAATTTGCTTCTCCACTAGTCTGTCTGCAAACTTTTGCTACTGTAAGCATCTCTCTCTCTACAAGATGTTGTGAAATACTACAGAGATATAATTTACAGATTAAAAAGAAATAAAATCACAATGTAGAAAAAAAGCATAAACCTTCAAAAAGATCAATTTTGGGGAGACCTCACTGTCTGCAGAGGATCCTGTGAGTCAGTGCAATGTCTTGCAGGTGGGAAGGTTTCCACATCTGGATTCTTTTTACAGTTGAGGTCTTTGATCTGAAAATGTTACAACTTTCCTGCGCCCTGTGATTTGTGTGGCAGGATGAGTTATTTACAAATGTGATTACTCTTCTGACAACTCAATTTTGAGCATGTAAGTGCTGAGGTCCTGATCTGTAACCTACAAGGACTGCTGGTAGTCCTCTTATTGGTTTCAGTAGGCTTTGATTCAGATATTTCAACTTTGAAGCATCCCAGGTGGATTAGGTTAAAAAAAGCTTTTTACAAATGATTATAATTTAAAGAGTTAGGATGTTACGTTTCTGAAATAATTTGACAGTGTTTCAAAGGCTTGAGAATTTAAATCTGATCTTTGTGTCTTTTCTTTTATTCCTCTAGTGGCAGATGAAAGCAAAGTTGGTATGTTGGCCGGACACAAATCGGGTAAGCTGGTCTCCTATTTTGGAGGAAAAGTCAGCAACTTGAAAGTAGTATGGACAGTAAATGAAATCAGCTTACAGAAACTGTGGTGACTAAAGGCATTGCAAATTAAGACACTACTTTGTATGTACTGACTCCAGGTTGTACAATGATGAATTAGGGATTGTTCTTTGCCAGGCAGTGTATGTAGCTGAGTCATTTGCAGGAAGAGCTGTAACTTTATTTTTCAGTGCAGGTGTTGCAAAGTGAAGAAGATACTCTTTCAAATAAGGGCAAATGTGGAGACTTAAACAATATGCATTTTGAAAAATACAAATATTTCTTGCATTTCTCCTTGCTCTGAGTTCCACTTCCATTACCAGGAATATTGAAGATGACAGTAAAAAAAAAAAAAAATAATTCTACAGATTAAAAAAAAGGGATGTCAGAGCTTTTCTTTTCATTGTGCTTGATGTAGTAGAAATAATTTGTTTTTTCTTAAACTTTTCCAGCCATAGTAATAAAAAAATATATTCCATACTGCTGTCATTACTGTACCTACTTATTAAATAAATTCCGAAAACCACACCATGGTACTGTACAACTTGCAGTTCTTATAATGAAAGAATTTTCAAGGAATTGTCATATAAGACTGTAATTTTTCACAAGCTGTGGATAAGCTTATATAAGAAACCTGAACTTTCTAGAAAACTCAAGTTATTCAACAGTTTCTTCTGATGTTTGAAATCCCTGAAGTTTCAAGCTGCCCCTTTGTATCGTGATTGCACGTTGCCTTTTTCCACTGTAAACTAAAAAGCTGAATTCATGTAAAGGACGATCAACTATGACATTTTGATTGTTTATGTTATTTCTTCTCTGTGCAACTGAGTGTCGTTCTTTAGTTCTGTGGTGTTGCTTTTTCTTATCTGAGGAACTTTTCCTAAACCTAGTAGACAAGTTATTTCTAAATTTTTCTGGTGTCTTTCCTAATTTTGTGAACTTCTTGGATTCTCTTTCTGCACCAGTGGGTAGTTCGTATGTCTTGTAACATTATCACGCCCTGGGAGAAAAAAAATCTTTCAACTTTTTGTCTTGGGAATGTGAAAGCTACAAAGAAATACCGTGTGAGCTTGAAGAAGGTAGGGATGTTGCCCTTGGATTGTTTCCTGTGTGGAAAAATTACTACAAACGTTGCAACAACATGTAGTTTTCCAAAAATCAGTGGAATTCACTGCTATCAAAGAATATTGAAGAGAAAGCTGTTGAGAACAGAACTCTTTGGCAATCAGTTGTTAAAGGTGCATTAAGCTTTCTAATACTGCTTTTAGCAACATTTAATCTTTCTTCTGCACACTTCTCCAGATTCTTGAAAACTGTGACTTTGGAAAGGTTTCTGTTTTAAGACACCTACAAAAATGTGGATCCATGCTTACTGAACTTCGACTTGTTTGCTGTACTTATCCTTCATAGACCTTTTGCGTGTATGTAAGATACTTTTCATAGACTGAAATCAGTGATCGAAAGATCACCTAAGGAATAGATACAAAGACCCTTCAGGTTGTTTCTCTTTCTCCCCATCAGGAAGGCTGGAGTATAATTTTTCTTGGTTCTGTCCACTTTAAATACTATTTAATTATTGCTGAAGAATGTTTCTCCCCTCTCTATGTTCTATTTCCTAACCTCTCATAAAGAGAAATAGAGTTGCAGTTTCAGCTTTCGCATTGTTCCATTCAAATATTTATTTTAAAGGTTTATTCAAGAACATGGTGTACTTTTCTCTCTGGTCCCTTTTTATCATAGGCTTTTTGGAATTATGTGTTGTATATTCATTTTTCTGGCATTCAAGCACATCACAGAACTCTTGTTTTAACATAATTCATGGTGCTGCCTTCTTATAGGTACCTTTTTTAAAAACGTGCTAAGGGAGACATTACAGCTTCTTGTGCGAGGAGAAAAACACCATTATTTTCTCCTTACAGAATGAAGCACTTCCATCTTCTTCTAGACTTCAGGAAATTAAACATATTTCTATACAGAATTAATTATCGCCTACTAACAATCAATGCAATTATCCCTTCTCTCCTTCAACATGACTTGTTCTATGAAATCCACAGTTGAGTAATTCTCTCTAGGGAAATATCCTTTCTGTTCCTTCTGGGGCAGTGGCTCTTCAAGCATTTAGTTTCAGCTTTTGGTATAGCTCCTGTATCCTTCGCATATTACATGTTACTGAGCAGCCGCAGGAGTTAGTAGCATGTATTCATTTCAAAACGCGTTATCGCTGTTCTGCAGAAAACCAAGTCATTAGAAAGCTCTATAGCTGTAGCCCCATCTTTTTGTCTTTTTACATGTTGCACCCACAAATGACAGTTCTTTGTTGTTTGTTTTTCTTAGAAAGTAGACTTGATTTTTAGAAGCATGTCTGGACGCATCCTGAGCTTGTAAGCAAGTTCTATGGAAAGATAGCAGGAGACTTGTTCCTGTATTTCACCCTCAGAGAAATGCATCTGTGAACTCTGATTCTCATAGCTGGCCTGTCCTTCATCCTGCTGGATGGAAGACTCCTGCAGTACTCAGAGGTGTTACTAGTGTGCAAATGTTTTCCACAATACCGTTGGCAAAAGTACTGGAGTGCTGTATTTATGCAGTCTATTGGCACTTTCTGGAAGAGATCAGCATTCAGAGGGCGCAAGGCATCTTCTCTGAATACTCTGAGGAGGATTTTGTCCTCTCCTTCCTCTGTGCTCTGCAATGGTGTGTCCGCATTCCCTGAACTCAGTTTCAGCAATGAGGACGAGAAGCAGGCAAGTGACGCCTCTATCATAAAGCAGAAAAGATCCCTGAAAATTCACAAAGGTGAAAAATTGGAAAATTTTAGCTGGGTTTTCATGAAATCTTCACTTATTTAGAAAAGCAGTTCCAGGACAGCTAGAAGATACCTTTCATAAGGAAGGGCAAGACTATCTGATAGTCTTGTCTAGGCCAGTCTATTTGATAGACCATTGTCTATCAAATATAACCTGATTTGTATCAAGTACAGAAATCGAGTACTGAATTCTTTGCAGCTATTTTTTTTTTTCTGTAATTCTTTTTGTGTGTTCTGATTTACTGCTCAGAACACTTCTACTATGTATTGACTGTCTGCTGAGGTCTCTGCTGACACAGCTCTTTCAGATGATGCAGCGCTGGAGAAAAGCTGATGAGTCTTTCTTTATGAGCTCTGACATATTAATTAGCAAAATGGGCAAAAAAGCTTTCCTATTTTTATTGTAATGTCACTAGACCATGCTTTTGGCTGGGGTTATGTTTTGAGACAGTTCTGCGACAAGATAGGTTGAAGATATTATTTTCTTGCTGGCTGCTGTGTGAGGAACATGTGACTGGGCTATGGATTCGTACTGGCAATATCGAATGATGCAGGGCTGGCTCTGTTACCAAGCTGAATGTGAACTAATGCTGTATGGCAAGAAATAGGTTAGGACCTGGGTAGAAAGAGACCCATTGGGATAGTTTGAAGGATGCTTCTGGTCAGGTTCTACTCCTTACTGTTAATTTTGCTGACAGTACAGTTACCAGGTGGCTGTTAAGCCTATGGGTAAGACTAGTGTTCCGGGAAAGGCGGCTTGGAGAGGTAGGTGTACAGCTAAATTCTACAAGGAGTTTGACAAAGTCTGAATACTGATACACCTGGTAGACCTCCAACCTGTTTTGCTTTATGTGGGGGTAATGGTCTTGTGGTTAAACTGGGATTCAAATTGGAACTGGAAACAGTTTAGAATAAGTTAGGTTAAAAGTCCTGGGTTAGAAAGGACTACAGAAAGTTTAGTGGATGCTGCTAGGCTTGTTTGAGACTGATGCCATTGTAGCAAGTTTGGCTTCTGTTTTGCTTTTGATTTGCAGGTAACGTGATTATGTTGAAGAGCTGCATAGGGAAGTGGTGTTCTCTTCTCCTCATGCTGAATCTCATAATTTCAGTAAACAACCCTTCTCACCTCCCTAGCTTCTATTGAAGCTGAGATTTTCAAAGGTGACATTGAGTTTACTATTGGGTTCATAGGGATTTATGTAGTAACTAGATCCACAGTAGAAAAGACTCCTGTAAATGGCTGAGCTTCCTGGCTCAGTGAAGTGCCTGTCCAAGCAAGGACCAGCTGAAAGCATGTGGCATATAGAATCTGACACTTGTCTTTGCATTTGTGAGAGGAGAGAAAAGGTTGATGTTAGTTTATTTTATTTCTCTTTGATAATAAAGAGTGTTAAATTTGGTTGTGTCAATTATTCTTGCAAGTGTGAAGAGGAATTGTCTACTCTTCAGACTGCAGTACATCTTAGCAATACTGACGTAGCATAACCTAATCTATATGTCTTGGCTTGGATACTGGAGGCAAGCAAACTGTGGTGGGACTGAAAGCTGCGCGGTGTGGTTTTCCCTTAGTTCAGCCAATGTGGTGCTCAGTGCTATTTCAGGTTGACTGACAGAAAAAGACATGTGAGGGTCATTCTGTGATACTTCATTACACTGTATTACGCATAACTCAGACCTGTTTAAGCTTTTAATTATTAAGCAGTGGGTTAAATTTAATGATTTATTACTGGGAATATTTCACATTTTCTTTTCAAAAGATTCTCATTCTTTTACTGTTACCTTCCCTTTGGGCTTCTCTCCTTGGATCTTGTGGTGGTGTTCATAGTAGTGGTAGGATCAACTTTGATTATGATTTACCAAGCAAATTGTTCCTTTGACTGTATAGTTCCAAATAAATTATCATCTGAGAATCCCTATCTACTCATGCAGCCAAGAAACAAGATTCCTTTTCTCTGCAGATCACTTGCAGAGTTAATATTTTCTTCTGTCATTATGCCTGGTAAGGTCTAAAGTCAAAAATATTACATTGAATCTGTCATAATGTGGAGGTTTATAAGGATTTCTAGTCCAAAAGTTAAAATGCTTAGCTTTCATTGAATCTCTGCCTGCTGTTATTTTCTCTTATCTTCAAACACTTCTTGTCTAGTGAAATCAGGATGCTAGATTAATTTACTTAGTACTTTATGCCACTTTGGCTTTACTACCTTTTTAGTGGACGTTGTTGTTGTTGTTAAATATATATAACAGTTTCCATGTTATAAATTGCTCTGGCTCTACCTTGGTTAGAGCTGGGTGAGGGGCAGTGGTGGCCTTGTTTAACACTGCCTAGTTGTACAAGAACCATAGCTATGCTGTGACCAAGCCTATGGAGAAGGAGAGCACAATATTGAACTGCTGGGCTGCAGGATTTTTTTCTTGTCTTAATGGTCAAAATCTGGAAGTCTGTAGAAACAAATTCTGAGTCTGGCAACTTTCACGACCTGACTCTTAAGAATTAGTGCTGAGAAAAATGCTCTTTTAATTTTGTCTGATATTTACAGTGCTAAATATAAAATATGAATCTTTAGTTGGAAAAACTTCCCTTTGTCTTTTGGAACTTCATGTATTTTAACCTGTCAGTGATAGGAAAGTGTATTAAAACAAGACAAAACCAAAATTAAACTCTTGTCAAGTTCTAATTCATTTTTCTTTTGAGCAAGAGAAGCTCAAACGGGTCATTCCAGATATTGGTTCTTTTTAAGAGGCTATTAAAAATGGAACTGATGCAGCAATCCCTCTCTTCCCCTAGCCCTCACCCCACCTATCAAATTCTATGTATTTCTGCATGAGAAGTTTGATTTTTCACTGACTCAGGAAAAGGAAGGCTACGCACTTATCAGTTCTTGTGCTTCGAACAATTATTCTAAATTAACAGAACTTGCTGTATTGTTGAATTTGAGTGAAAAGCAGTTTGTTGGTCAAAATCTCTTCTGAATGCCAGGCTAGCAGTCTTTACAGTCCCCCTTGCCTGCCAGGCCTATGTGGCTGATAAACAACTCTCACAGATAGCCTAGTTAGATGGTTCTCTGTGAAGGGAAACAAGGTCTCATTTTCGCTCTGAAAAGAATAATTTTATGCCCCCAGTGACTTACCAGCTGTAACTATTCATTTGACAGCTTCTTTTACTTGTTTTTGAAGACTATTAGCTGTATGATGATGATTGTTGTGACCCCTCTTTTTTGTTAGGTCCTGAGAAAGTCACCTGCTGATAAAAATACCTCACTTGAGGATGGAGTTCAGTGTTACAACGTTCATCTAAAAGCTTTCTGCTGCCAAAAAAGGCAGCCTTGGTCACCGTGCCTGCTTCCCATAGCTGCCTGATTCCTATTATTTCTTTTACTTCAGCCCCACAGCTTAGTTGGTGAAGTGGTCAAGAGAGCTAAACCAGCCAAAAACTAAAACAAAACAGACCAAAACGAATAGTGTTGGGCTTATCTCCTTGAACCACTCATTTGAGAGAGACAAGTTTGCATGCCAGTAGAAGGGAAACTCAACAAGTGAATGGATGTGAGAACTGTGGCTTTAAGAGGTGGTTATTGAATCAATTTATCTGCCACGTCATACTATTCCCTTACTAAATTCAAATACTGAACTTAGACTGATTTTTAGTTGTTTGCGGTTTTTTTTTGTTGTTTTGTTGTGGTTTTGGTTTTTTTTTGTGTTTTTTTTTTTTTAAAGACTGCTTTACTTGCCATGGGTAAAATTACTTTTCCAGTGGCGGGAGCAAGGAGTTACAAAATGTCACTAAATCTCTGCAAACTGAAGAGTGTCTCTGCTGTCTCATCTGTGAATTGCAAGAATCTTCTCTGAAATCGCTTATTCACTTTGATTTTTATGAATTCTTTGTGTTCTGTGACTGACTCTTGGTGTGCATTGTATTAGGATATGGCAGAGCAATGCTCATTGATCTTTCTTTGAACTGCAGTCGCTAAAGTGAATAGATTTCCTGAGAACAGTAACAAACTTGCAGCAGAAACCTTCTTTCTCCTCTCTATTTCTGTATGTGATTTAGGATCTCAGGCAGAGCTGAATATAGACCAACTGCGGCGCAGATACAAATTCAAGGGTCTGTGATCGATGTTTTATAACATAGTGTAGTTGATTCAATGTTTTCCTGTCTCCTGAAGAGGGTCCCTTGTATTCATAAATGCTGAGCCACATGTTCTGCCCCTTATCTGCTGACATTATTATACTTAAAATTCCATGATGAGCTGTTGTGGGGAGCTAACCTAGCAGAAATAATAATTCTACAAAAAAAGAATAGTATTTTTCTGGTTTAGCCAAAGGAGCAAGAAAAAAAAGTTTGGAAGAAAAGAATGGTTTTGTAACTGATGGTATTTGAGTCTGAAGGAAGTTGACTAGGGTGGAGGGGGTAGACAAACACATCTGAGGGAGAAAGCATGGATGAAAGGAGATTTGCAGATCTTCAGAGGTGTCTTTGTGCTGAAGGGAAGTGTGGGAACAAGTTTGAGTCTCTGTTTCTTGTCCTGAAGACTGAACTGAAAATGACTGTTTGAGAGGTTTGTTTAAAAGCCAGTGAAACTTGATTTTCTGTATTTTTGACCATGTGATGTTACTTGCTGTTAAAGAGCTATGGCTATCCTTTAGCTTTGTTCAGGCTGCTACACTCTGGGTCTTCTCCTGTCCTAAGGAGTGAGAGAAGATAGAGCAGTACTTGGGAGCAGCTGGGTCTGACAAGCAGGGAAAAGCTTTTGTAAGTGCCAGAACATGCAGCTCAGATAGAAAGGACAATTTTCGTTAAGAATGTCAGGAACTGGGTGGGGTTTCTTTCAATCCAACTGATCACAGAAATCTGCTGAACCAGGGAACAAATGACTGTTTAAAAGCATAAGCGGATGAGAAGCTTTTATTTTGCTCTAACTGAGCAAATGTGAATTTTCTGTACTACAAAAATGTAGTAAAATAACCCTAGCTTCAACTGCAAAGCCATTTCCATGTTTCCACTTTAAGAAGAAAAGTTCTGTTTCATTTACCAAAAATGTCCTGAACAACCCAGACTTCTCTGTGCAGGAAGCTTGTGCCCGAAAAGTGCAGCAAAGATAGGTGTTTCAGTTTAACCCCCATGAAATAAATCTTAAGAGTTTCTGCAGATAGAGACTATACAGAGTGTTCCTGTGAATGCATAGCTAAGGAAAGGCCTGCTGAAGCTGCGACATCAAGTTTTTTAGAGCAGGATGCTGCAGACTGATTCTCATTTTCACATGTGGGTAAACCTGGGGTGGAAAGTCTGCATGGCAGTAATGATGGCCTTTTCTGAGGAGAAGGCCTGGTCTGGCAGATACCCAAACTGCAGTCTTCAAAGATAAACAATAGAGGTGAAAGATTTACTTTTCTATCACATCTCAGCAGGATGGGAATTACGCATTACCCAGTATGAATTGTTGGCATCCAGGGATTGCAAAGTGACAGCCTTTTTCCTTGGGAAGTATTCCTTACTGTGGCAGCAGAGGAAGGGGCAGGAACTTTAATGTGACCTGGGAAATTTCCTGCTCAGCAGTTACCCAGTGTTACAGCTCCCTTATGATACAGAAGTGACTAGGAAGAAAAAAAAAAAATCTAACGCGCAAGAATTTTTTCAAGCCAAGATATTCATTCGTATTTCTTCTACCTCCTGTTTTTTTCCTCTTTAATTTCCTGAAGTGTTTCTGGCATATTGTTACATTAACTGAGGCCTGGGGGGCGGAGGGGCAAGGTGTGTCTGATATTCACGTTCCATAGTTACTATTTTTCCCCCTGGTCGGTATTGCTGAATATTGCTCTGTGCAGAATTCAGTGAAGCAAGTCAAGAGAGTATTAAAAACCCCATAATGTTTAAGTAGTATGAAATGAAATAAAGCACAGACTTTTTATAGTAGCAATGAATGCATCCACTTACCACCAGGCCTGCTACTGTTTGAAGTAAATGGTCATTTGTCTGTGGTAAATACATTGTCTGTGTCAGCCTGCGGTGGACTGAAGGAGAGACATGGCTGCAGAAGTCTGTAGCTGTCACACACTGAAATACTCTTTGGTAATTAGTGCGGTACTGGCCTGAGCTGTCCGTTGTACACAGTTTGGGGTGTGCATTCTCTTCCTGAGACCTGGAGATACTTCTCCCTGTGACTGTCTGTGCTGAGCCTGACACATCTCATGTCTTTGCTGAAAGTTTCTGCTTTGAGCTGGAGCTTACTATTGGAAGTTCCAGGTTCTTCATGACATGAGAGTAGGAGAGTTTGTAAATATGGTGGGTATGTCTACAGGAGTGCGCTATATTAGGAAAAAATAACACTTTCTCTGAAAGCAGAAGCTGTTTAACTGTGTTAGTGGCGAATTTCATACAGGGCAATAGCTACTGCGGTTCTGCAGAAGTGGTTATTAGGACGTGAGATCTTGGCAGCTCTGGATCATGGAATATCATGCCCAGTAAGAATCGTTACTAGATTTGAAGCAGTTGGAGATGGCAAAAAAAAAGCAACAAGGAAGCTGGCATTAACCCTAATTAAAGAATAAGAAACAGTAAGTACGAAGTTTGAAGAATGTAAATTTGAAATTTGAAGAATTTAAAGAATTTGTTGTACTTTCTCTTGAAACCGTGGAGATTCGAAGTAAGGCACAGCAGCCAACAAAACAAGTTTAATGCTTAAAATCTTGCAGACCTCTTGCTGTATATTGGATCTTTAAATCAGAGAGCTTCTCTGGTGGTAGTGCCTGAACAGATGATTCATGAAAGTGCCTGCATGACTGATAGTGAGCTGATTTCCTTCATGGAACTTCCCCCTTGGCCCTAGGAAGAAAGCTGGAAACAGCAAGTGGATCCATCAGGTCTCCTGCATTTCTAGGGCTTTGTAAGGCTCTTCAATTATCAGCCCTTTAGCTGGTGACAGCCAGACTGCATCCATTTTGGAAAACAAAATAAGTTGCCTCAGACTGCATCTTCTGTAATTGATGAGAAAGTGTTGATTCCGTTCTAACACTCCTGGGTAACATTTACCACCCTCTGCAGTTAGAACTGGAGTCACAGCCTTCCTGACAGTCTTTTCTCTGAATATTGGTTTCATGTTCCTTCAAGCAGTATCTGTGCATTTTTCAGGCTTTGTGGTGAATGATCTGCAGATGTTCGGGAAAGACCCTCAGAGTACTAGGTACTGAAAATTTGGCTGTGATTAGTGTTGGCAGCTACTATAGTTCTTTCAGTTGCTTGTGACCAAAGAGACCAACAGCCACTGCTGAATGCTTCATTTTATTAATCCTTTCCCTCCAGGAGCTGGGTTTTTGCTGGGCATAATATTCAGTGCTGGCAGTGACTGTCCTGAAGTCATTGGTGCCAAGGAGTTAATGAATTTGGAAAACTTCCCGGATAATACATCTGGCCCTCTAACTTACATTTTGGAATATGAAGTATGAGATGTAGAAAAAAGAGCACTGAACTAAATTAGCTACTGGCTGAAGAGAAGGGGACACTTTTGTGTTTTTAAAACTAGTTGACTGAAATTAAAAAACTGTGGCCCCACAGCAGATTTAATTGTTTAACTGTGGTTTTGTTTGGGTTTGTATTGTTTTGGTTTGGTTGCTTTTTTCAAATTTTGTAATATCATGTATTTGCCAGTTACATTATCTTCTGAGGCTTGCATATAGACAGGGAAACATTTATAATTCTCCACTTTGAATGATTCTCCTTCATTTTTTTTATTTTGAAGTCCCATCATGTTGCCATGTAAATAAGAAGGATTTTGAAGGTAGCTACCACTAATTGGTGTTTCTAGTCCCGCTCACTTCTGGAATAGTATCTTGTATGGTGTTTTCCTTCCATAACATTTGAAATAAGGCTTTGTTATGTAAAATGGGTTACTGATACTATTTATTAATACACAACTTTCTGTAAGGAAAGCTGCGCAGAGCAGTATGGTTCAGAAATCGAAGAACAGAATTATGTTGCTTTTTGTCTCATGAAACAGCATTCTTAGTGGGTCTTTCAATACAGCAATACTGCTGTATGTGCTGAAAGTGCTGTATGTGGAGCACTTACCTCGACAGCACTCCAAAAGTACCCAGGATATCATCCCTAATTAAGTATCCTTCAATAGTACCCCAGATATCCTCCCTAATTAAGTGTCCTGCTGAAATGCTTTTTTCTGACCTAAGAGTAGAATGGGAGAGTTTTTCTATATGTAGCAGTGGCAACTCAAATGGAAAGCATTTCACAGAAGAGCAGAAAGCACTTCCTTGAGTTACCATTGACTACCAGCAGATACTTTCCTCCTACCTCAGGCAATGGTGCTGTGCTACCCTTTCAAAACATATGAGCTTCTCTAGTGTTTACCCTTTTTCCCGCCTAGTGTCTTACTAGTTGAAATGTCTCATTGGCCTTAAATCAGTCTTGCATGAGGTGCTGTAGTTTCCAATAATTTCATTTTTTTTTCTACAAGGAGTAAGTGTAATGATTGGTATCTTAACCCTATGAGTGCACATAAGACCCCTGTGCACATAGATACCAAGCTTATGTATGTATTTCTTAGGTTTTTTTTAAAGAAACTTAAAAGCTGATCTTTTTTTTTTCCCCCCTAAGTAGCCTGACATCTATACTGAAGCTTTTTGTTTCTGATTCCTGCCCTTGTAGTTTTTCATCTTTAGTTGTGAAAAAGCTTTCTTTAATACTTCCCTCCTCTTCAAGCTGGCTCTCATATCTAAAAGAAACCTTTGTGGATTGGTGTCTGTCTGGGAGGGGAGCAAATTTGTGACCTGAAAGCTTCACCTCCAAATTTTCAAGGAGATTAGCAGACTTGACATAGTTGTATCTACATAATCTTTATTTCTTTTGGCCCTTCTAGTACTAATTTGTTCAGAGATTTCTGTCTACTCTTCTGCTTATGGTTACCCCCTGTCTCCCATGGCCAGGAGAACATGCAAGGCATAGTCAGGTCCTGGGGACAGTTGCTTGCACAGCATGTTTCAGTATTAGTGTGTTTTTTTTCTGGACAACCTTCTCCCATTCTGTTGTTGCTTGCTTGCTAAGTTCATAGACTGAAGGGAGCCATTCTGTCTGGTGGGAATAGGGGCAAAGCAGGGAATTCACTGGAGAGAGGTAGACCTTAATTCTACAATTTGCCCGATTTCAGAATGATACTTTGCTTAGTGCCGTATAGTAGCAAGACCCTGACACGGCTATACTGAAGGCTTAAAGAGGGATCAGTTCCCTTCCAGTGCTATGGTCAGGACCTGGCGAACAGAAGGACAAACAGAACAGAGCTAGAGCTGGACACTAGAAGTTTGCATCCGTTACTGAAGGGTGATTGCACTTGGAAAGGGTGCAAACAAAAACCTCGGTTAACTTGCTATGGCAGTTTTCAAGCCTCTGTGCAGTAGGACCAGAACAGAGGATCTGGCATTGATTTGTTTGGATTTTTCATGTAATTGCAATTTTTATTGCTATTTGCTGTTGGCATAAATTCCTGTATTCAAAAAAGGGTCTTTTTTTAGTTGCTAGTTATAATACTGCTGTTGACAAACAGAGATGTTATGAAAGAGAAATCCAATATAGTGTAGCTATTCAGATGCATCCTATTTTTTTTATTGCTTTATAACCTGCTCAGATGCTTAATTCTGAAAACAAAATGACAAAATTGTTCAATCGAAGCTTCTAGAGTTTAATTCTTTTCTAAAAAGTAGCACGGTGGTTTTAAATTTAAAGGTACAAAAAATGAATTTCTAGGCCTAATTTCAGGACTAAATTTTGTCAGCTGTTACATCACATAACTGCTTATTACTGAAATGTACATCACAAAATAGCTACAAAGAATAATTCTGAGTCTTGAGTTTATATTAAAGGAGAAATTACATTTTTAAAAAAAAAAGAAAACATACTGTAGAAAAATTATTTCTTACAATGATTCTTTTTCTGCCATCCTGTAGGAAATAATGGGTAAGTCATTAAATCTCAGGGAAATACATTTGATCTCCTTTACTCATGGTTTGTTTTTTCTTTTCTCCTTTTTGTGTGTAAAGTATAGGTGTAGTGTACAGTAGTAGTCACTATGTTATCACCTGTTGAGTGTCATGCATGACACATCCTATTACAGATTCTGTGAAACTGGAGCTGTTTGAAGTAAAACTTTCCAGTCAAGTATTGATGGAAACGTGGGGTTTAGTTGCTTTTTTTGACAGAGGTTGTTCTTTTTCTGTCTCCTAAAATAACTCTGATATTTGTTTTTATTTAGGATAGGAAAAGGTAAGAATTTATGACTAGAGGCTGGGAAGATAGCAAGCTAGTGGAGTTGGGAGCGAGAAAAGGATGCTGGGAGTGGAGAGAAAAGGGAGATGCGGCATGTGGCTAGGTGAGAAGGTGCAGTGTGGGAAAGGGTGAAATAACTGAGGGGTGGGGGGGACTAGCTTGTGCTGATCTAGGACAGTGGACCCAGAAACCATGGGAAAGAAAAGGGCGGCAACCAGTATTGCAGGGGAGAAAACTCTGCTTTTGTTTTTTAGTTTTGTTTAAAGAAACAAACTAAAGCAAAACAAGAAAAAAAATCCCACACCTAGGAAACTATACAAATTCTATGAAAAAGAACTTAAGTTTGAAGGTTTGAAGTGTCTTAAGTAGGAAATGCTAGCTGTAAGGATATCTGCAAAGGCAACTCTTTTAGTGGATGTTGATAACATGACACATAATCAAAATCTAATTCTCCCCAAAAACTTGTCTTTCAGAGCACAAGAGGGATCTGCTTAAGGGTAACAAAGGCTGTTGTGTAAGGCCTAACCCTCACCTCATTTATTGTCGAAGTTATGCGATATGTAGCTGCTTGGTATATTCCAGTTGGAGAATAAGATGTTAGAAGTGTTGATAATCTCATGGAAAAAGAAACATTTTTTTCTGTTTTCTAGCCATTCAGTGCTACTTGAATTACTTTCTAGCTTTGCCTGTGCCTCAGCATTGCTGAAGTTGAGGAGATGTCCTTAACCTACACTCAATGAGTTAGTGTTCTTCACCTTGTTGTTAGTGCCTGACCTGCATGTGTGCTGATTTGCACAAGTGCTGAATGTATTCAGGCTCCAACCTATGTCAGTGGCAGTAGTGCTGCGAGCCCAGGAAATGTTCCAGGTTAAGTATTTGGAAGAGGGAGTGGAAGGCAAGGGAAGCAGGTCTTCAGAATCTTAAAACAGGAACCCGAATTAATCTTCATGCATTTCAGTTCTTTGTCGCTGAGGCACAGATAGTACACATTTCTCTTAAAATGGTATCATTGGTGTTTAGTTGCTTTTAAGGTGTTTCAAAGAAAGATGCATGAAGGACTGTTCAATGCAGAAGTCATAACAGATACTGAAGTGCATATTGCAGTAAGAAAGGGGGGTAACTGCTGTACATGTGGAAGAAATTATTTGTAGATCTTTTCTGAAAGAAAGAAGCCGGAATTTTGTAAAGAAAGTTGTCATAATGTATTTCGGCCATAAAGTGAAAGTCTCTTCCAATGAATGCAGAGAGAGACAGAAGTTAATAATGGGCATTTCTGCTGTGGTGTTCTCCAAGCTTTACTTTGTATCGTTAATAGTACTCTTAAGGTCATGTTTTGTATATAATTTTAATACGCAGTCTGTTGCTTTAACAACTTCCATTAAAATTTCATGAGCCTTTTCAGAAGATAAGACAGGAATATGCAAATTCTTAATGCATTTTGTTTAGTGTGTAGTAGATACAGTATTACTGTATGTGTAAACAAAAATGTTTCTCTATTAAAATAGCAAACTATGGAGAAAGATCCTGCTGTGGTCTATAAACCACATATGCTTTAAGGAATCAGTTTGGCTTCAAGTAACTAGCGCTGGGCCTAAACCTCTGCATTTAGAGTGACAGTATAAAAACATTCGGTATCTTGGCTGTTGTAAATAAAATGGGGAGACTAACGAGTTACAGGGCACAAGATTGAAGCTGAAATCTTAAAGCATTCATTTTCTGAGAGCAAATACTTAATATTTTATAAAATCTGATCCATGTATAGACTCTCTGCTTGCTTAGTTTCCCTTTTTGGTTTCACCCCTTCTGCCCTTCATGGAATAGCCCACAAGTCATCTTTTAAAATTCTGGGCTGAGCACTCACCAGCCAGCACAGTGGTATGCGGCTGTGATTAGCTGACCTGTCTTCCACACTGCTCCTTCACCCTGCAAGATGTCAAAGCAACAGAGAAAGCACGTGTAGGTAGTGAATGTTGTTAGCGACAGAAGTGGATATGTACTTGATTGCTTCACAACCCCTCTTTCCATGGTTGTTGGTTGGGTTGGGTTTCTTTGTTTACTTGTCTTTTAAGGGGAATCTTGGCGAGGTTCTGACATCCTTTTTATGTTTAATATTTCACTTCAACTGGAGATGCAAAAATCTTCTGATATTAGAGTAAACTAAACAGTGAAACCATCAAATGCAGAGTGAACTTTGCCCTTGTTTGTTTTGAGAAGTTACTTAACTTGGATGTAATCCTGCTGGTGACAGTGTTCCTCAAACCTTAGCAATAGTAACTGTTTCTGCAACAGTAACTCCTTTCAGAGCTACTTCACTTGGCATTAAAAGCTCCACCTCTTTCCTTCTGTCTTGTTATAGCACATTCTTTATGATCCAAACTGAAAGAAGGGAACCTAGACATTTTTAAGGAAGTTTGTATAGCTAAAACAGCAGTGGCAGTAATTCTTCTCTGGGCTTAATGAAGAGTTACACTTACAGTGTATGAAGAGTCTTCATTTGCACTGTAATTTGCATTAGCAGAGCGGAGTGCCCATTTAGTATGGTGATTTTTAGAAAATGGATATCAGGAATGACTGCTTGAGTAAACAGAAGCAATAAATAATGAAAAGGGCAACAATACTAGAACAACTACTAGAACAACTAATACTGAAATATACTTTTGCAATTTGAGCTTTATATATTTGTTATCTTTGGTAGCGAATTGTTCTTAAACTTCAAGTGAATTTCTTAGTACGTTCATATAAATGAATTGCCTGAAGTTTTCACTTAAGCAGTTTAAGTGCTTAATTAGACTAAGACCTAGTGTTTAAAATTTACCAGACATACAGTATAAGGCAATATCAGTATTAGTTAACAATTCAGATTCAATCTCAATGTGAATTCTTAAGTAAATAAATTTTGTGCCAAAACATCTGTGTTTTCTTTTTCAAATGCAACATGTCTGAGGCATGTGAGTATAACGTGCTTTTTCATAGGGGGGCCAATTAAGCATATAGTAGAACCATTATGTTTTTTTTATTTTAGTAACATTAACCTCAGTGTTTCAAAATCTGATTTTAGTTTTCCTCTCTCTAGTAAACTCTTTAATATGTATCACTATCCAATATGAGGATTGACATGTTCATTAAAGGTTGAGGGAAGAAGCTGCCAAGCAGCTTTGATTAACTGTGTGATAATATGTATGAAGCTTTAAAAAAATATATAAATATTGAAGTATTTGATTGCCATAAGTCTATACCCAACCACAATATGGCCTGTTTTGCATTATCTTGTTGAGGAAATGTAATGGCACACGTTTCACAGATTAACCAAATTTCCCACTTAATGTGGAGGAAATACTGGTCCTCACTCAGCAAAAGATTGAAGAAGACAAAAATATTTCGTGAAAAATAGGATACAGGGCAGAATACAGATGCAAGTGTTCTCTCCTCCTACTGAAGAAACAAAAGGTTAGTATAATTGTATAGATGCTAGAAGTTTTTTGCAGAAGGTAATTGAACATGAGAGCTTTTTTTTTAAACAGTTGGTCAACCTGAAGAAGTTAAACTGCAGCACTTGCCTCTGTAAAAAGGCAAAATAAGATTTTCTGATATTGCTAAAGAAATCTGGCAGAGCTACCTGATATCCTTGAAACTGTTTAAAATGTGTGTGTGAATTTGTTCTTAATGTTTATGAGATTGGCTTTTATTGTAGTTGGAACAAAAGCTTACAGTTTTGAGAATATTGGTGATACTTGTTATTGAGTTTTTAAAATCTACTAAAGAGCTAGTAACAGGTATTGAATTTTTATTTTCTCACAGCATTTAGAAATGGAGGTGAAAAGTGACGTGACTAGAATGAATTACGTTTTATATGTTTATGTTGTATGACTGCATATATGTAACCAAATGTATTTGCCTTCATGTGTAAATATGCAATGTATTTAAGAACAGTATCTGGATTTTGAGGGCAAAGATAGATCATTAAATAAACCAAATACAAAATCCAAAATGAGCTTAATAAAGGCAGTCACTTATTGTTCCAAGCAATTCAGGGTATTAAATGGCAATATGTCATTTACAATATCACATTAGAATTTGAAAACTTTACACCTTTTAACTCTCAAATAAGTATGACAGAAAAGATTTAACAAAAAGACATTTTTTTTTTGTTTACTTATGCTGTATGTCTGATAGCATTTCTTCATACACAGATTTATTTCCTTTGTGGTTGACGATCAACAGTAACTCCTACTTTGCATATTAACATAGTTACTTTGTCTCTATGAAGGTGTTCTGGCTACAGGTCAGGGCCTACTAAAGTTAGATGTCCATCTCAAGCAAAACCAAAGCTGGAGATTAGTATTTCAGAAGTTGGCATCGTCCAGTTTATTTTGGATGGATTCCATCAGTCTTGACAAAAAAAACCCAGCAAAACATCAGCAGAGGAGAAAATCATGGCTTAAAATAAGAACGAATCAAAACACTACTTGGAAAGTGTTCTTTTAAGAATATTTAAATACTTGTTGATTGATATTTTTTTTTTTTTAGTGGCATAGAACTGGAAAAACAACACAGAAAAAAAACTTAAACATAGATAAGTGACTTCCAAAAATATGGGGTTCTTATCTGGCTTGGACTCACCAAAGACACACACAAAATGAAATGTTACCTGGGGAAAACGCTGCAACAAACTACTCTTGTGAGCTGCAGTTAGAGGTGCTCTTGCCTCACCAAGTTCACATGATGATGTGCTTAAAGCACGAGATAATATTTCAAAACTACTGATGATCGGTGATGATGCATCTTTGTGCTGTTTATACTTCTAAAGCTATTACTTCTTTCCAGACCTTTGAGTCCTTGAATAAGTCAAAACAGAGCTTTCAGAAAGTAATCAGGTTCCTATAGAAAGGCATATAAGCACATTCATTTCTTTTTACTCCTTTAGTAGGACTGAGGACAACCAAAGATGTCTCTCTGGATTGCTAAAATAGTAAAGAGCTTTTTTTTTAACCTACAAATCACCATTTTGAATCCACAGCAGGCTGAACTCACTAACATTTGACACTTGTGCTGTAACTTAAAATGTGTTCGTGTTGTCTGACTCTCTGTGGGCAGGTATGTGTAATGCCAATAGAGTACAAAGATCAAAAGACAGATACTCAGCTACTATAACCTGGCAGACAGTGATAAAGTGTTGATTTACTCCATCTGAGGATTTGACCCCCCAGGCTTGAAGCAGGTTGTCTATGAACCTACCTGTTCCCTGTTAATTTGAGCACTCTTAGGCTTTGATCTTGGAGTAAGACTCCTAAAAGTTACAGTTGCTATCAGTTGCGTAGGACCTTGCTCTAGGCAAAGATTCCATTTTAGTATTATTTCATCATATTGATTTATTCTGTTTTGATTGCTATCTATCTGAAATAACTACCTGTTCCTATAGAACAGTTGCCTTTGCAACCTTCGATTTTGAAATTTTATCCAAGGATCTGACCATGAGGTAGCTGAAAGTAGATCAGATTGGACACAGAGCCTTGGAAACAGATTCATGGTCCTGTACTGGGTTTCTGATATGGTTGATTAAAAGTCTGATTATCCAAGTGGTTTTGATTGTAATTTAGGCTGTTGCTTTGACTGACTTCTCTAGAATTATCCCCATTGGTTGATGGGAGATGTTACCAAGAAGAGCTGGAATGACCCTTTCTTCTCTTTTAAACCTACGTTTCTGCAGTTTGGTACCATGTTATGTTTGGGAGCGTATTTGCGTCTATTCTTCATTTGCTGGGCAAGTGAAAAGGGCACAAGGTAATGTCGGTTGTACATGGGCAAAAAAAATGAGTAAGAAATTCTCAAGAAAAGTTTGTATTCATTTGCTGCCACAGTTAAATTACGTTCTAAGTTGTTCCATGCAGCGATTCCGTTAACTTTGCTAATTTGGCATTTAAACACATTGTAGCAATGCAAACCTGCACGTTGAAAAGATCATAAACACATGACTCGGTAATTAATACAGTAACATCTTTATTAGAAATTGCGGCAGGGGAAACATAATTTAGAGATCTGGAGAGGTTCCCTTTTCCATGGGGGATGGGTGCGCATTTACTAAACATCTAAGAATGTCATGAGTTTTCCAAAAATACAGGGTTTCAAAACCAGCTTTATTTGATCTCTCATTCACATTCTTGCCAGTTTCTTTTAAAAAATAACCTTTTCATCAAAATGACACATCATGACATATCTATCAAGAGATCTGCAAACCTTTTAAGGGTACTATACATCCCCAAACCATATGTAAAGTGTAAAGCAGTAAATCATATGGACTAGATTTCAGAGTAAACCAGTGTAACTAAAGTAGTATTTTTGAGACTGGGATTGTAATCCAGTTATGAGTGATGTCTGTTAAAACAGAAGCAGCCAGATGTCACTGGGTGTGAGTCTGTGTCTTTGCACACTACAGAACACTTTTACAAAATTATTGGCTGCAGCCATTTGAAAGGAAAATTCCTTACCATTTGTTGCATGAATTGGATGTGATTCTAACGGTTCAGTTTTGTAGGAAAAAAAGCCCTGAAAATACTTTTAGTATTTTAAGATCTACAAAATAATTGTTCTAAATACTAAAGTCTTTGTTTTACTAATATTCTCTCTGCTCACCTGACCCTCTGCTGCCTTGAGTTTCTCATTAAATTTTGCAACTTATTTAAATGCATAAGCTGAGGAGCATGTGTGAATATTCCTTTCTAGCTGCTGGTGTATCAGTAGGTGGAATCGTTGTAGTTGCTGAAAATGTGTACGTGGAATATTGTATGCTCGTATAACTATGGGGGGAGTGTATTTCTAATTCCTATACGTTAGGCACAAGTGTATGGCCAAGTTTACCCAGATCTAACTAATGTTAGAGGAAATAACCTAAACATGGAAATTAAACTTTCCTTCCCTAAAAGCTGTAGTAAAGGACCTAGTTCATAGCCTCCTTGCATGCAAAGCTTGAAAGGTTTCCCTTTAGTCTTTTTCAAGTTATTGGTAAAAAGGGAAAAAAATAAAAAAGGTATTATCCAGCTGGAAGAATGTACTTTTCCCACTCCTTAGTTATTCAGATATGGCAAAAGGGAGGGGTATTCTTCGGAGTGTTTCATATTTCTAAAAACAACCCTCATCTCTGGAATGAGACCGAAGAAAGAAGTTCCAGTACAGAGGATAGTTTAAGAGAAAGAAAATGTGGTGGTGGGGGGGAACAAAACAGTTGAAGCGTGTAAAATAAAGCTTGGTTAAAGATGAAATATCACTACAGCTATGGATTGAGCTCTGAGGAATCTGTAATAAAATACTGTTCTCAAATTTTTAAGCATTAAATGATCTTAAAATTCTCACTAGGAAATAAAAAGGAACATTTGCTGATGACTTCTGCTGAAAACCTACATAATCCTTTCAAATTCTGTAGGGATTTTGAGTCAGAGCTGTGCCAGATAACTGTTTCTCTTAGCTAATAGTAGGTTTGACAAAATTTTGCATATTCCCATTCAAGAGTTGGATTTTCACATCAATTTTTCAAAAGTGTTTCAAGACAAATATTACAAAGCTCAGAAATAAAGCGATTTCAAAAATATGCATGCCTTTGTGAATGGCCTCTGTGTTTGTGTGTATATATAGATTGATTACAGGTGTACATGTATTTTTTTTGCAGGTTATCTTCTGGCAACGTGAAGCAAAATGTGCATTAATTTCTTAAACTCAAAATTAACCTATGCACTTGCTATTTAAATATGTGCAAATAGAAAGAAAAAAATAGATTTTCATAACCTCTTCTGGAAATCAATCTGTAAACTGAACCAAATGCAGATTAGGAACAAAAGATGGGAGTTCATTACTACTTTTGGTATGCTTAAAGTGCTGAGAGGATCAAGTTTTCTTGCATTTCAGTGCTAATAGGACTCACTAACAACTGGAAAAGGTGATTCTAGTTTTAATGTGGTTTATGAATAAAGGGTTATTATCAGAAATGGCTCATTTATTCTGTCTGTGCCTCAGACAAAATGTCTGAGTCCTCTGAAGCTTTGTAAATACATGTTGCAGAATCTTCCCAGACTGAGATGTTTGCCTGTTTGTAGTTGGCTAATTCAGAAGTGATTCCCTGATAAGGTTAATGCCCAGTTAATTGCTCCTAGCCTTGACATACAGTTTAATTGCTACTTGGCCAACATATGTTTGTTGCTTGCTCTGTGTAGAATTCTAGCGGATGTAGTGATGCAAACCACAAACTGGTGGAGGGCAAACAAAATAAATACAGTATTTTATGTTCTTCTAATTCAGGGCCAAGTGGATTTGGATGAAGTGTTTATTTAGTTTGCTGGCTGCTTCAGATGCTGTGGCATATTGATTCCTTTTATTACTAGCAGCCATTTAACCTGACCTCTCTCAGATCCAGTATTTTAAAAACCATAAATTTTAACTTTACTTATGAGCAAGGACTGAAATGCTGTGAAAGCCTTTTTATTAGCAGAGCTTTGCCTTACTCCATGTTCATGTGTCACCCATGGCAACAATATTTAGAGCATCTTAAATTAAAGCGGCTGTTGGGCAGTTTGGTCGTCATGGGGTCAGCAATAAAGAGAGCTCATAAATATCTCAAGCATGTAGGACTCATCAGAGTGTGGGCAGGTGTATGAAAGCAATGTCATTATTAGCAGAAGATATCCTTTTTCCAGGTTATGTTGTTAAAAATGTAGCTTTTTGTCTTAGTGTTCACAGATAAGGAAAAGCACACACAAAAGAAGTGTTTTATATCATTTATTTTTTGATTGCAAGTTAAGTTGGTGACATTGAAATGTATTTTTGTTTTTTGCCTTGTCTTGGCTTTTCTTTTACAATCATCACCTTCCTTGTTGTTGCAATGGCCTGAATTAATCCCTGAATGACACTTAAAGCAATCTTTAACATGCAGCTTATATGAATGTTTGTAAAAATGTGTCCAGTACTTATGAATAAAGTGACTGATATAATTTCTTTCTGCATTCACATGTAAAGAACTCAGAATTAGCAAAGAAAACAGAAAGCTTAATATGAACTTTTTTGCATCCTTTTAATTTGTTGCTTCTGATTCAAATTATTTATTTTTTAAAATACCATTTCAGGCTTGGTGACTAATATTGAGTAATAGTTCAACAGCTTACTTCAAAATAGACTTAAGATTTAAAATAGACCATAACCATGAATTTAATGTAAGTATTGGCTTGCTCTCTTCTCTTCTGCTACTGAAGAAGTTTCATCCTCTGTCCCACAGATGAAAGGAAACACCCTAGATATTAGCCTCATACCATTAAACATGACTTTGTTTAAATACTACTACAGGGACTCTCACTTCATGTTAAAGTTTGACCTGGGAACAAAAATGTTGGTTTAGTTTGAAAAGTGTTATTTATATCAGTTAGTCTCAGAAAATGTTGCATTTCCCAATCTTTTAAAGCTAGATTGAAATGTTTGACCTTATCAGAGGGTGGGTGTGGAAGAAGTAGTAAAGCAATCACGGGGCACGTCATGGGGCACTGGAATTTTTTTACTGCTATTGAATTCCAGACTGATCAATTTACAGAGTGCTTGAAATCATGGGGGAATCATATTTTCTAAAAACTGAACTTGTTCCGTCTACATTGCTTTACCTGTAGCTGTTTTCCTCCAGCAGATTACAACAGCTATATCTAAAATCAATTTGATATACATAAATATTCTTAAGGAGAAAGTTCCTGCTTTGTAGAAAGTCAGGTAGCTTAATTTATACTGGGACCTGTTTGAAGGGCAAGTGCTTCAGTTTGCCACCAGCTAGAGAGAGAGCACTAGCCTGCTGGAAGAGTAGGGATTCAAACGCCTAGGAAAAATTTTCACTGAATGCAGAGCTATACTGTGAAGCGGGAGGTTATGTGAGAGGTTAAACTTGTGTAACCAAATGAAGAAAACTTAATTATTTCAAAAGATAACATCAGATATTACTTTATGCAAAGATAGGCTTTGCTACATTTTGTCCAACATTCAGCACTAACCTAGCAAATGCCTGTGCCATTTTTCTGAGAGCTTTTGCTTGAACCTCTTTGTTCTTTTGCTCCTAATTCTTAGCTCTAATATTGTTGCACTGTGAAACTTAATAACATTTTTGAGACATTTAATTCTGTACATATAATTCTTTTTGAAACATTAACACGTTTTTCTGCAGTGTTGTTGTTTATTAGTGATAAGACTATAGAAAAAACTGACAGTAGTGTGCATTTCTAAGATGACAGTAGTACATTTTCGCCTCTTGCCTAATGGCTGTCTTATTCCAAGCCTTTCCTCTTCAGTTGGCTAAAACTCAATGTACCTTCTGGCCTACAAATTGTGAATTGCCATTATTCATAGTTGAAATTGCAGTTTCTGCAAATATGAGCTAAATTGCGATCATTATGTTTAGTAAAATAGATTGAAATATCTGTAAGTCTAAAGACTGTAGCTGACTCTTTTAATCAGAGAGCTTGTTAAATTCTCCCATGCTTTGATTTCTCTTTCTTAGATTTTTTTTTTTTTTTTCCCTATCAGGTGTGGGCTTGTTCTGTGTTCAGTATACCTGCTTCTAATTTGAAATGCTTGGTTTGAGATATAAAATGAGTAAAATGATACATGTTGTCTCTGAGTACAGTGTAGTGATTTTTTTCTTGCTTTTTATCAAGCCCTTCATAATCTTTTCTGTGCTACCTGTATAAACCAGTGTTGAAGAAAAGGCTACAGTAAAGTTATTCTACAAAAGTGTCCTATTAAAGATCTTCATTTGAAAATCACAAACTAAATGATGTAACGAATTTCAAATTACTCCTTCCTTAATCATTCTCTCCATTGAATCAATTGATGATTGAGGAAGTACCTGGACATAAAAATATGAGAGGAAAAAATCCTTTGCAGTTGTGCATACTGTGAGTCCTAACAGAAATAAATGAAACTACGTTAAAAAAAATTGGTTCAGAAAGTATTGAACATGAATGAGTTTAAGTCACTATGTGATGTTGCAACCCTGTGGATAAGAACCATGTCTGTCTACTTAGTTTTCAGGTGTTTATGGTACATGGAGATTGGTAATAATGACAAATGTTTTATTTTTTTTGACCTTATGCTTGTCAAAAGAGAAACTCACAGTATTCACTTTATACACCAATTTATGTAGAGGTGAATTCCCAAAAGGAACTAAAGGGAGTAAAACAGTCAAGTCTTACTGGCTCTCTCTTGCCTTTTGTATCTTTGGACATGTTCACTTGGGTAACAGGTTTGGTTCGTTCTCATACAAAAGGTTTCCCTGTAGCAAGGATGTGTTCTGAGGGGCCTATTTTACCAGCCTGATACCTATATAATTTAATTCTGTACAACAGAAATCCTGCTTTTTCCTTCTTGAACAGAAGTTGAGGTGTTTCTTATGCCATGCTTGTTATCATCACCCCTTCAGGAGCAATGTAAGGTTAGAAACTGTGTAAAAAAACAAAACAAAAACAAAACAAAACAAACAAACAAAAAAAAACCAAACAGCCCAAACATATATGTGATCAGTGAATTGACTGCATTTTGAAAATCATGGGAATATATAGGTATCAAAAGATATTTTAAACATTCCCCAACTCCATTAGAGAAGATATAACCATAGAGAGAGCAGTTAGATCACTTAGGTTGGGGTGGGCCTGAGTTCAGTGAGGCTAAGTTGGGCATCTTGAATGTTACTCAAGGTGTATGTCCAAAGCAGAACAGGCACGGGGCTGTAGCTGCTTCCTGAGAGGATGCTGGCATATCTCACTACCACAAAAGAATTCAGCCTTGGTGTTTCATGAGCAAACAGTTCTTTGCCTGCTAAAAGCACTCACATGTTATCTCCAGCATCTCAGTACCCACAGGGTAGAAGACTCATTGTTTTCATAACTATTTTCTCTTCCCTAGTAAAACATGCACCTCCATCATGTGCTGCAATGCAGTAGGAACCAGGAATGTGTGTGTTTATGACTCTGGTAAATACAGAGCCAGACTATTTATAATCCATTGCAAATTTGTGTTTATTTTAGTTTCTCAGTCTCAGTGACTCTTTTTTCCCTTCTTTTTTTCATTATGACTGTTTTTTACCTCATTATATCTTTCAAAGTGTAAATAGTAAATTGGTCTAGCTCACACAAATATGTTTCTCTAAATATTATGCTTTAGGCATATTCATATAGTTTTGCTTTTCAAAAAGAATCATCTAAAAAGTAAAATTAATCATAGATATATAAAATGTTTACTGTTCAGGATATCTTAGGAGCTTTATTTCATTTAGAGTGACAGTGATTCATGGCTTCTCCTCAATTCCACTCTCTCTGTACCTGTCTTTGCGGTGGCTTGCATTGCCCACAACACTGTCATTTGTCTCCCCTTTGATTTTCATGACTGACATCTTGCTTTTGGCATGTTTCCTTCTGCTGTGCTATAAAAAAAAGAAAGAAACCTGCAGTTGTAGGGAAAAAGAAAAGCCTGGAAATACCTGAAACTAATAATAACACTAATAAAATTACAGAAAGCAGATTTACTTTAACCTAGTACATTAAGAAAAAAAAAATCTGTGGTAGTCATGTTGGTGTTGAGCAAAAAAAGTCTTTCAGTTAAAGTATGACCTGTTACAGATATCGTCTAGGAACCAGCGACTTGGTTTCAGCCAGTCATAAGCAGATACTTACATCAGTTGTTTTCTCTCATAAATTCTGTAGATATGCATAAAGTAATTCACCATTTATAAAAAATATAAAGCGGATGCTTCAGTTGACTTTTTATCATTGTACTATAAGATGCAGTAATCCATACAAAAAAAAAAATCCATAAAAAATGACATTTTTTTGACAGTGAATAATTAACTTTCTCATTTTCAAACTATATTTTTATATTCAAAATCTGGGTAGGGCTAGATGTATACACACTACACACCCCCAGAAATGCCTGTTAATAATTTGTAAAAGATGACAGGGTTTTTTGTTGTTTATATGTTGGTTTGAGGTTTTTTAGTCATGAGGAAAAATTCATGTTTTCAGGATTATGGCAGTCATAAGGATCTGCAGAAATGGAAAAGGAACTGGGGAGAACAGGGGAGGTAAATTTTGCTAGTTGGGATCTGGTACTTGTTCTCTGGAGTCTTGCGCATTTCTCTGTAAAACGTCCGGTAATAGATGCTTACTGTGAAAGCAAGGGGAATGGTCTCCCTGATTTAGGGAAGCTCCTCAGCTGCTGTGTCTTTAGTTGTGCACTAATAGGTGATTGCTGCACCATTACAGAAAAAGGAATAAAAAAGAAAAAAAAGGAGTAAAAGCTGAATTGCAAAAATATTAAGTTCTCACTGAAATCCCTGGTGAGAGTATCCAAGGTTGTAAACCCCTTGACTGAATGTTTCCCTTCTTAATGGGATTGCATTGTTGATACTGTCATTAACAAGAAGAAAGCCTGTTATTTCTTACCTAGTTTCAGATGCTTCTTCATGGGTGGATTTTGGCGGTAACAGTGAGAAACTTCCAGTGTTGCAAGTGAAATTGCAGATTAAATTATTACCATTTTTGGGGACAACTAAATGCTTAATACTAATCTGTTACTAAAGGTTCTCAGCAAGTTTTTGAATAAATGAGGACATCTTTTAAATGAAAGGATGCAGGAAGATCACAGATGAAATTTAACTTTCTTTGCCAATGAGGGAGAAATACAGTTAATCTTTGCCATTTTATACTCTTCTTTAGGGACATTTGAGGATGCTAGGCACTGATGTGACAATAAGCCAATTCTATTTCTTTTGTGAACATTAGGAAAAAAAATCATATTTCCAAGGAAGTGGTATTCTGAATTTACTTGTAGCTAAAGAGTGCTGCATTTATTTTATTTTTTCCTCTTTTTAGTAGCAAACTGAAAGTACTACATGAAAGTCACTGTAAGCATTCTCTTTAAAATATAAAAAACCCAGGAAGTTATTGCTAGTTACTGCTGGAATTAATTCCTCAGAAGGACTTTCATGTTTGCGCAAAATAAAGACTATTTATGCAGAAAGAAACATACTTTGCCAATGACTGAGTTTCCCATGTGATTGTTTAAGGCAAGTATTGGACAAAGAACCTTTTCGTGGTGACCCTGACTGAACTAGATCGTACGTGACCAGGTGCCTAAGAACTGCACAGCATTGTATGCAAGGCAGACTGCGTCTAGGCTGAGTATCACTTTCTGATACACAACATTTGAGTCTATCACTGCAAACCTTAGATGTTCGCTTGGATTTCCTTAGGAATGTCCTTCGTATATTAAGAGTAGTCTTCTGATCTGAGCAATTGGCTTAACTTTATATAAGACAGGCACTAACTGGCATTTAACTTGAGACTTTTTTTTTCAGGTAACACAGCTTAGGGCACTAAAAATGTAGTACAGCTTGTACTAGGATGTGTGTATAAACACCTTCGTGCTGGCTTTTGACACAGCTGTTTCGGGTGATTGTGTAGCTGCAGCAGCCTGGGACTCGGTATTGGCTACACATCCTCCTATGAGTGCCAGAGGGTCCCCGTGTCCTTCGGCCCTGCAGAGCAGTGGCCCTCAGCAGTGACTGCACCGCCTGCTTCTGGAGGTGGGGCTGTGGCCACTGCTTCTTCGCAGATGCTGTAGTCGCTCATAAAGCATCCCCCAGTGCAGGTGGTGTGCTGGGTGCCTGCTGCCCAGAGAGGTGGGAGCTGTAGCCCATGGCATGCCTTCCCCCCACCGCTGCCCAGGCAGCCCTCAGCTATGGCCTGTGGCCCAGCCTGGCTGAGAGCTCTGCTTCCCCTGGGCTGCTGCAGCCTGCCATGCTCTGCCAGATTTACCTCTGTACCCTGTCTGCTGCAAAAGCAACACATCAAAGCTGTTTTCTGACTGAAAAACAAGACCATTTTCTCTCTGCTGATCAGAGTGGCTTTCAGTTTGCAGCCTTTATGCAGTGATTATGCTTCCCTTGGTTTTGCTCCTTCTCAGCCTGAGATAGGCACCACTGTGCCTCTTACTAATGCACAAGACATTTTTAGTAATTTTAAGCACCTTTATGTTGTGTGCAAGTTATTGCTCTATCTCGATTTTAGCACTGGCTAGTCTGGCAAGAAGGGTAGTCTCTAGAATGGCAGTGAGCAAAAGTAGTTTGCACTGTAACAGAGCAACCAGGCTTCCCTTAAGCTTGTCTCCACACACCCCTCTCACTCCCCTCTCTTATTTTTAGCTACATACTGTCCTGCAGTTAATGGAAGTGTAAATTGCTTTATGTAAAGACTACTCATGAGTCTATTTGGTGCCAATTATTTTTTTTTTCCTTTTAAGAATTCACTGATCACACTGTTTTAGTACAAAAATACCTGTACTCTAGGATTGCTAAAATCAGAGCATATGGTACTAATATACCTGTGTTTTCTGTGATCCTTGAATCTCTTTGGGCATGACATTATATGGATATGTATGTGAAAATCTTCTGTTCTTATATTCTTCTGTTGCTTGCATTAGTATTACTTAAAAGTTGAAAACCTAAGCATTTGTGTTCTCAAAGACAGAAGGCATATTGCAAGGCAAAGTCTCTTCCTCAGTCTGTATGTCACCTTTTAAATTAAGATGTGAATTTCTTCACTGATTGGTATGCATGTATTTGTTGAACTTTTTTCCTTACATCTACTGTCATTATGTTAATACTAATTGACACTAATACTGTCACAAAGTGAAGCCTTTCTAAGGTCAGATAGTCATGCATTCAATAAGAGGAAAGGTTTGGGAGACTTGGGAAACTATTTGCTCTTTTGTGTATGAAGTGCTTTCTTGTGCATATAAACAAGGAAAGAGGCAGCCATATCATTTATATTAAGCTGTACTTTGCTGGAAATATTTGTTTCTTGAAAAACCTGCTGTGTATGTTGATATCGTAGCACTAGTTTCAGCTTGAAGAAAAAGGTTGGATGAGACTGTGAGAGAACTAATAATATCTTCTCACAGGAAAAACACATTTGAAATATCAACAGTTCATACAACCTGACTCATTCTAAATTCCAAAACTCTTGTTGTGTAGTAGTGTTTGGTTTTGTGAGCCTAAGGATAATATTCTCCTTGAGACTGTTAGAAGTCCCCCTGTCAAAGCGGGGAAGAAGCAACCCCATCCTTATTGCTGGTGCAGGCATTAAAGTGACACAGAGCAAGGGAGCTCTTGCCCATCACTGTTATCAGGTCTGTAAATTATGTACCATTCCCTCCAAGTCTGAACAGGGATTTGTACTGAACTAGGTTTAACTTGATGTTATTTTTAGAACAAATTACATTGATTGCATACTATTTCAAAGGCCCCAAGTAATAAAGTACACAATTAAGTGTATCTGTCTGACTAGTTTCATTTCTCTGTGTGGTTTTAGGTATAAAATCTTAACTATTTGTTTTCCAGACTCTTCTGGCAAAGATTTCGGTCCTACTCTGGGATTGAAAAAGTCCAGTTCTCTTGAGAGTCTTCAGACTGCTGTGGCTGAAGTTAGGAAAAACGAACTCCCTTTTCACAGACCCAGGCCTCATGTGGTCCGGGGCCGGGGGTGTAATGAGAGTTTCCGAGCTGCCATTGACAAGTCTTACGATGGACCTGAAGATGGAGAAGAGGGTATGTTGCTGGCACTTACTGAGGGAGCCACCTTAACTTAACGCTGTTGAGGGCCAATCACTAAAGCACGTAAACAAGTGATTTACTCTAATTGAAGGTGATCACATTTTAAAAGCTGGTCACGTCTTCCACTGAATAGAGCTGTCTTTGCAGTACCCCAAGCAACCTTGACTGGGTTGAGTGTAAAGTCTCGCTGATCTCCTTTGGGGCAGGAGTGCGTTGGAGGATTTAGAACTCAATCCTTAAATAATTATATTTTTTAACTTCAAGAAGTGGCTGCCTTCTTCAGATTACATTAAAAATTATCTTGCTTGTTTTACAGAGCTGTCTACAATTCCCCTTTCTCTAACCAGGAAATTTGTTTCCTGTTATAGACAAAGCAGAGTGTATTGATAGCACTCTGCTGCGCATTCTGTCACCTTGGGTTTATAGACCCCAGTCTGGAAATATGTCTCTCAGTCTGTGAAGCATAAAACTGTGCTTGGATCCTGAGCCCCCCAAATAGAAATAACACAGCTCTTCTCCAACCTGATAGAACAGTTTATCTGTTTCCTGTTCAGCCATTAAAATAGAAAGATTCCAGGAAGCGAATGAAATCATTTTGTTACGTAGGTTGGTTATGTCCGTCACCAGAATATCTTGTTAAAGTAAGCTCTCACTGCATCCCAGCGTGTCAGTTTTCTCGAGCTGATGGAGGTTAACAAGCTAGATTTCAAATAGAATAGTGTTTACCATGTCAGGATTTTTCTATCAGAAATAATAACTAGAAAACAAGTTCTTAAAATAGTGCTGTATTTAATTTACAATAGAAATCTGCTTGGATTCACTACATGTGTTTGGTCTGCTCTTTAAATTATTCAGCTAAATGAGTAAGTGTTGTGAGTCATTCGAGCGCTTTGTAGACACTCATGCTGTATTTCATGTTGTTTGCATTTTGGTGGCCCCTAAGCATCCTCAGTGCTTCTTTTTTTTCATTTTGTGCAGATGGTTTCTCTGATAAGAGCTCTCACTCTGGTCAAGAAGCTCAGAACATGGAATCTCTCCCTCCAGGGAACCCTGAAATAGAAGATGCAGAAACCAAAGCAAAAAAAGACAAAAAAAGTAGAGAGAAAGAGAAGAAAAAGGAAAAAGGCAAATCTAAAATCAAGGAGAAGAAAAGGAAGGAGGAAAATGAAGATCCAGAAAAGAAAAAGAAGAAGGGCTTTGGTGTCATGTTGAGGTATGGCATTTTAAAAAAAACAAAACAGCCATCCATTCTCATTGTAAACTGGGAGACAACTGATACTCTCCAAAAGTAGTGGAAAAATTATTTCACTTGGATTCAAAATAATGTTTATGTTATTTAAAAAGAAAGCAGTTTATACTTTTACACCAAACTTGTAGCTGAGGCAGAAGACGTTTGGCAGACAAAATGTCTTTCTGTGCCTTTGAAATTCATTCCCATATGTCAGAAAAGATTCAAGGTTTCGGGCTAAAAACAAGTGTATGTCAGTGAGGGAGGCTTCATGGAGAATATTTCTGAGTAATATGTGAGCCACTCACGCGCTCAGACCTTCACCTTCTCCTTTGCTTATCTGCTTTCTTTGCGAGCTTTGGGGAGAGCAGATTTTCTCATGTTACTGTAAACAGTCTAGTTATAGTAGCATTTGCAGTTGCTGAAAACAACTAGCCACCAAAGAAAACCACCAAAGGTAAAATCTTTGCTTTGTAGCTTCAGCCATTGCCTGCAGTGGTCAAAAGTCTGCCATGCTCCCTGCCCAGTATACAAGTACTTGGATTTCTTCTGTGGCTACTGATTGATTTTGCATCTCTAGAATCATCACAGATTAAAAAAAGTTCTTCAGGCCATTTCCTTGCCTTTCCTTTCTTTGGAGCCTTTGGTGCTGTAGACACTCTGGTTGCTATCACTCATGCCTCTGGTACCTGTTAACTCTATTGAGAACTAAAGTATTTCCATTTAAGTAGCTCTTTGCAATTAATATAGAGTATGTCATTGAGATTTATCACCTGGAGGAGACTAGCATGTATGACCATGTGTTTACTTTTGGCACTGAACACTTAATGTTACCTTTGGGGAGCTATTGGTGTTCCTTAGTGTCCTGTGTTGCAGGGAAGCCAGGTACATACAAAAGACACGATCATTGCCGCAGCTAAGGTATGTTTAACTAGTAATCTAAGAAATTCAGCTGCACGATCATTCGCTTACAGTGATACTCATTAGGACAGTGGTATGTGAACTCACCTTGCAGATTTCTGTTGATGTGTTCTCAGCAGTCAAATGGCTTGTGTTACATCGACATGGAAGGTTTCAGCTGACCTGTATATCATCAATAGGAATTCTTAAAATTGTCCTAGCAACTTTTGAACACTATAGAAATACTGTAAAAAGTATACAGGGGTGGTTATGTGTCAAATTTGTATTATTTCAGCAGTTAATAGTGTTCATAAGATGAAGATGCGTGGGTATACCAGTCTGCATTCAAGTGGGGCTCTTTAGGAGTGCCGAAGAGGCACATACTCACACCTGTGCATTGCACCAGCGTTTGTGTTCATACTGTTGAAAGAAATAGGCCTTAGGATGGAACAGTAGTCAAAATACTGAATAATTAGGAGGGTGACTTCAAGTCTCTTGTGTATCATAAGCTTTATGTCTATTCTCATTCTTCTTTTTAACTCTTTGGCATGAATAGGCCTGTTGGAAGAGGAGAGGAATGACAGAGAGGTCTGACAAAAGCCATAAGTATTCTGTTTCATGTATCATTGGCAGTTAAAAGTGCAAAATCTTAGAGGGGGGATGTGATGCCTCAGCCAGAAAGAACATGGGATGACATCAGAATCCAAACTAAGAGACTGTAGTTGACAAAAGAGAAGTCTCAAAATGATCGATACGCAAAGCTGGGAACAATAGGTTACCATGCTTAGTGATTCCCTTTTTCAGAATGTATTTCACATTTTTGTTGTACACAAGCTTTATACATCTGTTCTTTTCACAAGCTTGCTTTTTATTTAGATTGATAGTCTTCTGAGCAGATAGTAATTGTTTATAATGTTTATTTATCTGTATGGCAGCACAGAATGGGAATTTCTATCCCACACCATTGAAATTCTCTATAAAGCACACAAAGATGAAAGCCACAGGTTATAATGAACAGAGGAAGAGTTGTTTGTAAGAGTTAACAGTTCAGTGGGGAGGCTTTTAGAGGTTCTATGTCCTCCTCAGTGTTTCTTTCTAGAATTTATAGACATTCTTGAAGAGAAATTCCTTCCTGAGAAGGGGAGAGTCCTAGGGTATCTCAGCCATGATAAAAGTGAAAGAAGAGTGATGAACTGTTAAGATTGAACAAGAGCAAGTAGTGTGAGTTTAAAAAAAGGATGGGGGACTCAAGATGAGCAAAATCATGGTGGTATTTTTTCAGAGAGAAACTACTGTGAAAAACAAAACCAATCTGAATGTTTTTAAAAGAAATAATGGTCAACTAATGGGGAAAACTTAGAAGGGCTCAAATACTGACTAAATACTAGATTCCAGAGATATTTTTCAAACTGGAGTTTTGCACTTGATGTGAAAAATGAATGTCAGGAGGGCTAGGGAGGAGGAGACTGCAGTAAGAAGATTTGAATGATCAAGTATTTTAGTGTTGTGCATGGAAAGAGACAGCCAGATTTTTCATGATACTGTGGAGATGAAACTGGCATGTTTTACTGGTAGAACATCTGTGGAAGGAAAGAGAGAAGCTGAAGATGACAAATTTATGAGCTTCTGCAGCAGGCAAGGTGACTACTAATTCTTGGTGGTGTAAGAGAAAGAAGTATTCAGAGACAGAGATAAGGTCAGGTTTTGACATGCTGATTTTAAATTGGAAGGGGAACCTGCCGTAGGAGACATTAGAAATGTAAACACCTTTAAGAGAGCAGAAAGCTGAGTGGAGAAGGAATTCTGTAGCGTGCCTTTTGTAGGTATGGTGATAATTGTACTGTGATCCCCTATATTGGTAGACCACCAAGATGAGGAACAAGGACCAGAGTCCCTGCTAGTCTGACAGGAGAGGCAGATCCTAGAGAAAAGAAGTTAAGAAAGCAACCGAAAGGGGTGGGAAGAGAATATATCTGCCTGGGACTTGGTGATGCCATGAGGTTTTTTTAACTAGTCCAGTCACTGTGGCCATGTAACTAATTGATCCTACCGAGACCCGGAATTCCACACTGGTATGTTCATGCAGTTTGTAATTTGTGGGCTGCTTTGTTCAGAGCTATTCAGCTGTGCCTGCATAGTTCTGCTGTCCTGTATAGGTGCATCCAAACAGGAAAACAGACTTGCTGAATCCGTATCAAGATTGGGTTGAGATAAGTAGGAAATGATCATCTGTGGTGAAAGCTCCAGGACCAGAAGGACAATGAGAATATTTCTGAGATCTTGCCAGAAAGCTCAGTGCTAATGAAGACACATGGACTTTCTGGCGAATCACCAGGGGTCAGGTGTAAAGAACAAAGGAGAGTAGAATTGAAGGCTGAAGCAACTGCTGGAAGTGTCACGCTTGTCTACAGTGGGGTTTTTGTGCTATACTTTTTGGGTCACACGTACAGCTATAACAAGTTTTATCTTGGTAGTATGTCCATGTGAATTGTCTTGTTTCTGCCTTATAATCAATAACAAAGTATTTCAAGACATTAAAACCAAACCCAAGTATTTATCTATGGTACACGAAGCGTTGAGCTTTAGTCTTTTGCATCTGAGATTTTTGAACATATTGGAATTGCTACTGCATTGGTTTTTTACTTTTTTTTTTTCTAATTTAACAACAGAAAATAGCAAAGCTGTTAGCAGTTGCTAACAGATTTCACTTAGTGCCTCATCTGTTGCTCAGCTGCTATTTACTTGTAGTTCCTGGTCTTTTTTTACACATACAAAAAAGAAAAAAAAAAAAAAAAGATTGCTTTCCTGCAAAGCTTTTCCTGGATTGAAGCTTTATTTAGGTTACTGTGATTCAGGGAGACCATCAAGAAATCATACTTTTGTAATCATTATTTTTTAAAAAGCCCTGTTGTTTCACTTTATTAACTGGAACTCTGGGCTGCAGCAGTTTAATGACTGTGGCACTTAGAGCAAAGTAGGTTAATATACTGGAGATGTGAAATGCAGATGACACTGGTTATTACTGATTAGTTAAGTTTCAGTGACACAAAGCACTTCTACTGTGGTGTGCACAGTGTTTTCTTGTTGGTTGGGTTTTGATGCACATATTACCTGCTTTAGTACTGGAGGTGTGTATGTGCTGTCCAAAGAGCAACAGACGTTGACTCTGTTAACTGTTCGTGTGTAACATCAGCTAAGGAACATTATGCTCTGCTTTTTGTTTTTTTCTGACACACTGCACCATCATGGCTCACTAAATAACCCAGCAGTAGGCATCAGACGGCAAAGTAAATTGATATTATATGTGAGAAAATAACTACATTAAGTATTTTCATTATTGGAGCTCTGAGTAAGAGTATATTACCATCTCAGAAAAAAAACAATGTCTAGTATCTATGCTAAAACTCTTTCGGAACAGAAATAATACTCAATTCTATGCAGATACATAACAGTGGCAAGATTACGCAATGCCACATGAAAATCTTGGTTTATCCCTTTTCTTACACTGAGCTGACTGATTCTTTGAGTCTTGAGGAGTCTATTGGACCTTAAATGAGTTTTTTGTACTTCTTTTTGAAGGTGTTTTGTATTTTCTTGAGAAACACTATAATGAAACAGCACATTTGTGTTTTTACATAAAGCTAGTGTGTAGTGTCATTGGTTTGGAACTGTCAAAAGCTTTGTGAGGTGGCTCTGTAGGCTGTTTGAAAGGGTTAATTAACCCACTGATGCAGTGTGTTAGAAATCCTTCATTCTGAGCGCTAATGCAAAATGCATTATAACTTAGCACCAGGAATGGAAAGCTGATCTAACCAAGAGGCTAATAATAAATAAATATCCCCCAGTTTAGATCATGAACTCTAGTTTTTAAAATTTGTGATCTATAGTTATTTAATTGCCATGCTTTGAAATACTATCAAAATATTATTTTCTAACAAAGGTAGGCTGTGTGTTGGTTTCTAAATTAAGTTGGAGAAAGACTGAACCTTTAAATCACCAGGGAAATGTGACCTCTGCTGTGCAGTGCTGCTCTGTATAGTAATCCCATCGAAGCGGTTACAGTCCTTGCGTATAATAACCATAAGTCTATGGCTCTCTCACTACCTTTTCCAGATAGCGATTGTAAACATTCTGGGCAGCCCTTTCAGCTTTATGGATGTGAAAGTAAGTTAGCTAATGGATGGCAGCCACACCAATGGCATTTTAATAGGTAGCTCCCCCAGGCAGAGACCAGGAGGCTGAAGTAATAGGTTTTTTTGTTGTATAAAAATCTAAGAATAAGTGTGTAACTAGTGACTCAGAGCAAAGAGTTTTGCCAAACTGGAGTGCAGTGGGAAGGCACCCTCTCATTCAGTCTCTGTTTCTAGGCTGGATTCAGGAAAAGAAAAAAAACAACCACCTTCTTCATATAAGGCAGCTCTTGTCAACTTGACTTCACTAATTCACTAGCAAATATTTTCAAAATTAATATAGGTAAGAAAATGTCTGTCCTTCACAAATATTGCACATCAACTATGACTTGCATATTTATGCATGTACACATGTAACTGCAAGCCCAGGAAGGAGGAATATATATATGTGTGTGTGTGCACGTATTAGTTACATTTGCTTTTTCCTCTTCAGAAAGAGTGCACTTTCCCACATGATAGTTTATCTTAAATTATTTACCTTCCATTTCACAATATGTCATGAATATTTTATTTTTTGTCCCCTTCATTTGCCAATTTTCCTTTGAGCTAAGTGCCTAAGAGATTTTAATTTTTCATTCTAGTTGGAAGACAGAAATTACCCTTTTTTCTTTATTACTGTTATAGGCCTTGTGCTCAGAATGATAGTTTTTATAACCGGCACTGTTGAGCCTGTAATGGTATTGTAGAGTAGATAGCATAATATACAGATACTGACTTCCGTTAAGTATAGCACTGCAGTAGCTTATGGAGAGATATTTTCTGCTCTCTGTTACCCTGAGAAACTGAGCATTGTAGAAGAAAAGTTAGCAATATAATGACGAAAGAGCACATAATAAAGATGTGATTTACTGGAGAGAGGCAGTGTATATAACTTTTAAATGTGTTCGTATGTATGTATGGATGATGCTGGAAATTAGTTGTGGATAGATTTTAAAAACCCAAGCATTACTGGATTAAATTAGAATTTAATTAGACTAAAGTTATGTTAGAATTTTTTGTCCTCAATAGCAGGATGATCTGAGATGAATCATTCTTACGTATTTGATAGACAGCATCAGTTAATGAGACAGGTAAGTTACTTTGAGGTCTTGATTTCCTTTTGCCTAATAAAATTCCCACTTTACAAATAGAAAATAAAACTGATACCATTAGAGAGTACAAGAGCGCGAGGGAGAAGAGCTACCTAATCAATTTAATGTATCTCCAGTTTGTCAAGTATTTTAAACTAAAAAAAGACAAACACTTCAATTTACATGTATCACTTTCCTTTTCCTCCACTGTATTGATTCCTCCTTGGCTGCACTCATAATCAGACTAAAAGAGAGAAAATAAGGGGGTTTCGTACTAAAAACGATCATGTGGACTGCCTACTAAAGGCTTATTTGTTTAATTAAGCATCTGTTCTCCTCTTAATATGCATGCATAAATCTCATTAACGTTAGATGTATGCAAGTGCAGTGAAGAAGAATAGACCCCTCACTCTCATTACTGAACTTGGATAACAAGATTTCTATTTACTTAACAGATCAGAGCAGAAAGTTCCCTCTGACTATTTAAAAGGACACAAAATTGCAAACTGTTTGCAAGGAGCATGCTTTTTGTGAAATAGTTGCATGTTCATTTCAAGTTGAAATATCATTATTCAAGCAATTAGCAAGAAAAAATAAAAGCAGCGTGCTTTGTCTCTAAGGATTAACTTCGAGCACTAAATCCTGTGTGGTTCTGTGTCTACTTAAATGTGTACCTGCCTCTTCAATTTTGATCTCTGTGCATGCCACGCCTGCTAAAATAAATAAAAGTAAACTTCAGGTCTTTTCTGGAGGCAGCATGTTTCTCCAAAGTGTCTGTCTCCTTTCTCCCAAGAAATCTTCTGCAAAAAAAAGTCCTAGAAAGCAAAGTGTATTCTTGATGAATACTGAACGTTGTGGCATTGTGTTTATTCTTCATTCACTACAGTTAGCTGTTACTTGTTCTAAAATCCATCTCTTATCTGAGGATAAAACTTGACTTCGAGATTTTTCCATGTACGTTTTGATGCATTGAGTATTTCAGTATATAGTATGGATGCATTATGGTCAGAGATCCTTTAGGATTTAAAGTCATACTTACAAGAATTTGAATTAAGGCTTCCTGAGCTGCATTTTAACCGATAAAATCACGTTTTGCTCAGGAATACAGTGCAGAGTATGAGTTCTAGCTTGAGACCAAAAAAAAAAAAAAATGCTGCTTTGCTGATTTTCTGTTTCAGTATTTCTTGTAACATGAACTTGGTAAATGGGAGGGGCTGGGGAGAGGCAACAATTAACAGATAAATTATGCAGAAGGGGGCTCCTGACAGATTCCTTAACTACAAATGCTGGCAGGTGCCAGTTTAATAGGTATTGCCATTAACAGCCATCTGTAGAGAAAATGAAATGTGCTCATCTCACTGAATTATGATTTATGCCAGACAAAGCAGTCAAACCAAAGAAATATTTATATTATAATGCAGAGTCATTGATTAAATGCACATGGCATCTCAAATCCAGTTGACATTTAAAGTTGAAATGATTGCAGACATGTAGCCATTTATTTAACTATTACTTTAAAAAATGTGTCTCTACTTGTTATTAATAGGAGAAAGTCAGACCTGACCAATATTTCAATAGGCTGACCTTTGTTTTGCTGACATATAAAAGGAACAAAGCTCCTTTTGGGGTAGTCACAATTTCAGAGCGTATGAAGTATGCTAGCTTCAGAAAAAACTGACCCCTTTGAACCACTCTGTCTCTTTCTTTTCTTTTTCACACAGGATTTTTGAAAGAAAATGGCCAAGCGATGGTTTAGGAGATAGGAAAATAGTCTGAGGCAGGCTTTGTTTAGTGCCTGCTCTGCTACTGATTTCTTTGGTGACACTGGCTAATTCAGCTCTCTGTTGTCCTTATACAAAAGTTATTCTCTGTGCTTATAAATGAATGTTTCCCTGCTTCATATGGTCATTATTCAGATAAATCTGTTAAATACATTTAAAATCTAGTCTTGCTACTTCTGTGAAAGTATAACAAGTAAATAATGTTGTTTTGAAGAAAATGAAAAATTAGTAAGCTTTTGTGTGATTTTTTCTCAAACTAGTTTTGCTCTGATCTCTAGGATTCTTCCATCTCTGAGGACTTCATACTGTCTTTTCTTCTACTTTTTTGCCAGTGATTCAAATTGTTCCCATTTGTTAATCTCCTGTTGCCCAGTCTCTTATTTCTGCATAGCATCTTTTCATTCTCTTTGTAACATTTCATTATCGCTTACCTTCCCATCCATTTTTAGCAAACTTTGATCTGTTCTCTCATGGAAAAAAATAGGAAGCAAGCCTAGCTCAGTTTACAGGTTCAACCTTCTGCTGTTGCATTGTTGTTGAGAACTGTTTGACAGAATACAGCGTTGCTCACCCTTACCCCTTCTTTGTACTGCTAGTGCATGAGATGCTAAGCTGGGGTTTCCTCCTCCTCTCTGTACTACCTCTTAGCTACAGATGCTCTTACCTCCAGAAATGCAGTTTGGAATATGATGCCTCAGAGTTATAGCTGACCTTCTATCTATCACCCCATTCTATGGCTTCTTGCTAGAAAAAATTGATTTGTCATTTCAAACTTAACATGGGCAAACTCATTTTTTTTTCTCTGCAGTGTTCCCCTTTATGTTCTTACTCTGTCATAATAAAAATTAGCAACATCTTCCACCTTGTCATGGGGACCAGTTGCTCCAATTTCTCAATGGCCATAATGCCGCATGGTGTTTACTATAGACGTTAATTAATTCTATCAAGTGCTCCCCTCACAGAAATATGTACATTCAAAAAAGATTCCCCCGTTTCCTTCCTTCGTTCAGTGGAAATGACATCTCCAGGGTCTTGTCTTGGATCTGGGGCATTTCAGAGAATTTAATCTTACTCTTTAGAAGTCTTTGAATAATTCATAGTAGAGAAATGAAGATGTCTTCTCCCTTTTTCCTTCCTGTTCTTGCAACTTCCCACTTCTGTTGTATTTATTTCTTTTTTTTTCTTATTGTTGAGAAGAAACAATAAAGAATGAATAAAAAGGAACCTGGGCAAGGAAAACATGCTAGCCAAATGCTGACGTGAAAAGAGCTACCGCCCTCTGTGTGTGTATGTGTATATGCTGTATACTTTGAAATCTGTGTCATCACTGATTTAAGGATTAAAAAAAGTAAATTCAAGTCTTAAAGATTGACTTACAAGTTGAAAAATGATCTGTCTCTATGTGTATTTCTAGTACGAGGTACACAGGCCACTAAATATTTGCTATAGTTCTTTAGTGTTTAACTTCAGTATTGGGTTTGAAGTAATGAACTCTATGTCTGTGCCATTCATTGTCCCTTATTTGAAAGTAGTGAATACCTGGCCTCACACTAACCCCAGATTATCGGGTTCATTGGCAATAATGTATAACTAGAATTCTAAAGCTATTTTCTGGTGACAGAAGGCCACCACGGTTGTCTGCTATTTTCTTTCTAGCCAAAGAACCCTAGTGAGTAATGAGTTGGGCACTGTTCATTCCACCTCTGTTGTCTTTTTGTTTAGTGTTTTTGTCCTCTAATATGGAAATCTGTATTACAGTAGCTTAGTATAACAGACATCCTAATGTTCTGGTTTTAATTAAAATTGGATTGAGGAAATAAACAATTCAAAGAAGTTAGCTTTCCTTCCCCCGCCCCCAGATATGCTTTCCGTATCCTCTTCTGCATTTGGAAATGCTTGTTTCCATCCACCTGCTCTTTCATTGTTCAGCCTTCCTAATGGATAGCAAGGAAGGACTGTCAAGGAAGCTCACTTTCATTCATTTAATCTTCTTAGCAATACATGTTTTTAAGTTATTGATTTTTGTCTGTTTGGATGCAGTGTCCGCTGTAAAATACAGTTCTTAATATAAAAGCTGTTTCAAAATGCAAAGATTTCACAAAACCAAACCGACTGCTCTTGAGAAAAAAAAAAATTCCACTATACAGCTGCAAATCATTTTCACTATGCCTAGAATATGTATATACACATGCACACGCACCCAGAGCGTAAGTGACTTGATCTAAATTGCTCAAAAAGAAATTAGCCAGTATTTCTTTCCTTTAAAAAGGCAGATTATTATGGGTGTAAGTGCGAAAATAGGTTAATATACCTCTTCATCTCTAAAGACCTCCACCCCTTCTTTTTCTTAATGAATTCCTATTTAGGCTATTTTAGCTTGGTTGTCATATGTTGCTTCCCAAACCATCAGTCATCTGCAGCAATGGAGGATGCTACAGGCAGGCTCAGGCAGAGCTCCAGGAGCTCTAGGCTGAAATGGTTTGGGAAGACATGTAGAGAAATTTCTAGATGAGATCTTCTCTGAATTCTCTCTGCCTATAGCTGATTTGTTCCTACATGTGACGTTTGCTAATTTCAGTAATTAGAAAGTGGAAGTTGTATTTATGTATCTGTAGTCTGAATGCTGATGATATTCTGTTAAACCACGATGAGACCTGTAAATCCTGTGGTGCTGGTTCTCTGTGAACTGTGTAATTGTGAAGTATGTTGCACTCGGTGAATGGTGAAAACTGATTTGGCATGCAAGCTTGCTAATTGTGAGTGGATGACTGGCTTTAGTCCCCGGTGTTGTAATAAAGCAAATTAAGTTTTATTGTATCTCCTGCATGGAAATTGCTCTTAAAATCTATTTTGTAGAGATATTTCAGTTTTTACAAAGACTTACCTGTTTCTGCATGCAAGCAGAGGAAGAAGAACGCTGCACTCATACAAAATATGTGCTTTAGCGATCTAATTAGAAGCGCATGAAGTGTTAGGCAATCTAAAGTATGCTAACAGAAGTGTTCCAATAGCAGTGTATTTATTTAGTTCAGCCTTAACATTTATTCAGGCTTAAATACCAGCTTTTTCTGTCTTCTGGAGACATTGAGATTGGAGAGAATGAGTTTAATCTTCTTTGGTTTTAGGCTAGAGTTTAAAGAAATTGAAGGCTGATGTTCCTGTCATAGTGGGAAGAAAGATCACTACTGGCCCTAAACCTGCTGCAGAAAACTTAAATTATACCATAAAGTGCTGTGCATGCACTTACATTTGAAAGTGGAGCACAGACAAGATGATCTTTCACTGGGGAAGGTTTAAAAAAAAAAAAAAAAAAAAAGGACAAAAAACCCAACAGATTGAGGTTCAGAATAACTAAATAGTTGAGATTTACCTTGGCAATTTAATAACTTCTTAAGGCCTCAATCTGGCAGAGCAAAACAATGAACTACAATTGTAGTTTATATATATATGCTTCTATCTTCTTTGCTCTAGGACTTTATTAAAACAATGCAGTCACACCATAGTAAAAGGCTACAATGGAGCTAAAATTAAGGTAATTAAAGTACATAGGTAACTTTTTTGAGAAGTCTGTTTTATGTGTAGATTAGATGTGTGTATAATTCATGCATCACATACGGAAACTAAAATTTTTCTACCTTTGCTATTTTAAGCTTTTAACCTATATTCTTGTGTTTTTCTGGAACTGGTGGATTAGCAAATCTTTTGAAGTATCGTATAATTAATTTCCAGAGTATCAGGTAAAGGCTGGATCTCTTTCTCTGACAGACTCGCTCTGTCTCTATAATGTGAATGGTAAAAGGCTAGGAGTGTTAGAGTACTGTAAAGACTCTAGGGGAGGGGAACAAGGAGATACTTAAGGGCTACATAAGTGAACTTTAAAGTAGAATAGTCTCATTACATTGCTGTCTATCTTACTCATCTTCTCGAGGACACATAGGCACTCAAATGTGTTGAAACAGCCCATGTCTGGAGAAAAGCCTGTTTAACAAAGTATTGTATTAATGGCTTCATGGGATACCAAGATCATTTGTTGATCTTGGCTGTCAGTTTATTGTCTTTCTCAGTTTTTGTTTATTTTGTGTACATCAGCCATTCACTGACTACTTTGGGACACAAATTGCCTATAACAGATCAAATTTACTGGCCAAAGGTTAAAGTCACTCTCATGACACTGCTTGCCTGTGAGAGCATTGGTTTCTGTTGGCTTTGATACCATATTTTTTTGCACTAATATTATAATGTCTTTGCACAATTATTAAAGCTCATTAGAAAGTTCTAGTGTTACTGTTCCAGGCAGATGACAGCTTAGTGAATTTGGGCTGTTGTTAACTCAAGCAGATTTCTTTGTGAGGAATCTTGCATGTTGTATTAAGAAACTGCCAGTTACATTGAAACTGGGACTGCTCTCTTATGTTGTGAGAAATCCTTGTCTAGGGAGAGGCTAACATTTTATGTTTCCAGCAGTGTTTAGACCAACTCTATCGTTGTTTCCACAAAGCTAAATGGAAAACTATGTTCAGCATCTAGGTTTCTGTTTAATAACCACCGTGCAAAGCAGATACAGACCTAAACCATGCCTACAGATATAAAGGTTGATATGGAAATCTGTAATATAAGACAGAGGAAATTTCATATACAGCAGTGATCAGATGAGGAGGAAAAACACAAAATTAAATTGGTTGCATAAAATGTCATGCTAATTTATAAGCTAAAAGGAGAAGACTGTAAATGAAGCACTGAAGTATGAGGTTTTCACTCTGTTTGTAAATATTGACTTGAAATTACCTTTAAAAAGCAATACAAAAAATAAACACAAATTGTGTTTGGTAGTTTTCTCAAGGACCCAATTCCAAAGACTGACCAAACAGAAGAGGAGGAGACCAAAATAAACCTTCCAAGAAGGAGGGGGAAAAAAGAACCTAGAAAGCAACTTAAATTGGTATAGTGTCTGCATACAGATAATTGAAGCCATGAGATTTAATTAAAATTACCAACTGGATGTTGCTGTCAAGATTGAGACAGTGAGGCTTAAAAGAAATTTCTCTGAATGCATACAGGGAACTTTAGGATCAAGATGAAGAAAAATTCTACTACCAGCTATAGAGAAAGGTATTCTCTGAAGAACAGCCCAACCTCTAGGCATTTTCCAGGACCCCTTGGTACCAAATTTCAAGGATAACCAAATGCTCTATAAAAGCATCTTGTGATCAATTGTATTGAATGGCACAGACAAGTTGCATTGGATGAACACATATGATAATCCATTTGGCTGAGAGGAAAAAGATATTATAGATTCTTAATACAGCAGTTCAGGTTCAGTATCTGTCTTGGAACTTGGACTTGTAATAATGGTGGTGTTGTCTTGAAAAAAACAAAGTTTTATTAAAGTCAATATACTGTAACAATTCTGAAACACAGAACAAAGAAAGGTGGGAGAGTCCTATAACAAGCAGGTTTTAGAATCTATTTCTTTTGAAGCAGAGCTAACATTTGTGCATTTAAATGACAACAGAAAAATTTCGGAAGCTCAGACTAAATTTGCATGACCAGTGTTGACATTGAGGGTAAAAATGTTTATTGCTCCATGGCAAAAGTGGAAGGAATCAGGATCAGCTGTACAAGTGATCAGACCTGATTGCAGAAAATGAAATAGAAATACCAACTGCGGCAAAGCAGAGTGATCAGGAGGAAGGGTTTGGATAACCTAAAAAATAGGGGGGGAGCATCCTGGAGCCTGTCACTTATCCTGAACTAAAAAAAATAGCAGATGTTTCAAAGAGATATGAATTGGTTGTAAACCACAAAACTACAAACATGTAGTTTGCTTTGTGGCAAAATTTTCCAGGCCTGCATGAAAGCTTGCTGAACTGTGTGGAAATCTTGTACTGGGATGAGACTCACAGAGTGTTGCCCAGTACATACAACTGTGAAATTGAAATGAGCTGGTACAAAGGTGTGACTAATGCTTTTTTCATTTGGGTTCTAAGGGTGAAGAATTAACTGTAGTCCCAGTTCTGTGTAATATTCAGAGTGATGACTGTTTTGTCAGACTTACTGAGGAGATACTAACTTGAAACTGAGAGCTCGTAAGATCCACTTCTTTCCTGAATAGTGAACCTAAAAACAGTGTATTGAGGTTCTGAAAACTGCAGTCTAAACTTAAAGATTTTTCTGTTACTCATTTATTCTTACTGGTATACAAAGATTTTGGAGACGAAATTACTTTCTTTAGCTGCATTTTTACAATCCCTTTCTTTTGACTTGTACTTCACAGGAATAATTGCAGATGGAATTTAGCTTTGTAATACATGGAAAAGAATAAAATTCAGGTTTTTATCCATTAGCTTTGCTGGTTATTCAGGACTAAAAGGACTAAAAAGTGGGAGAAACAAATTTTATTTCCTTAATAATGTATGGCAGAATTCCCCGAAGAAGCAGGTCTGTAAAGTACTATTTCTGCCATGTAGCACTCAGTGTTGGGTAGGGGAGGAAACAAGTATTTTGTCTCTTCCCAGGTTGAGACAATGGTTCCAAAACTCAAATGTTCCTCATGGGATAATTCTGATAAAGAAAAAGGTTGAGTCAGTTAAAAATACATATTTTTATTCTCACTTTTCATTTTTAAAGCCTGTTAATAAGGGCTAAGATGGATATTCATCTGAAGAGTCACTTTGTTTAAAATCCGTAATAGCTTATTGCAAAAACACAGGAAAGCTTGATGATTTAAAGAATTGATTTGTTACGTTACTGAAAACCCACCAAAATTGCTCACCAAACAAAAGACTCACAACCTCCACAGTCCACTTACTTAGTAAAATGAACCATCCTAGAAAAGTGAAACAATCTTTTGTAGTACTTTAGGAAAAGGACCATAGTGGTTGCTGAACCAAGGTTTAACAACATAAAAAACTGTGCATGACGCAACTGAAAAATCTAAACTCTTTTCTGTAGTCATTGCTATTATTAATTCTAAAAATCTGTCCTATGGTCTTACTAGAACATGGAGCAGAGCTGAAAAGAACTTTCAAGTGAAATTAACTCATGATCCAAAAACGTATGTCATAGTAATAATAAGCTTCTGATAAGGCACAGACTGATGGCTGTGAGGAACAGATGGTGATAGCCAGTCAAGTCCCTGCTGCAGCCTATGAGGATCTGACAGGATTTAGTGTGGCACTGAAAAGTGTTCTGAGGAAAGTAAGAAGCCTGCTCAAAGTAAAACCAAATATCATGGGCTAATAGACTCGTAAGATAGCTACTCAGCAGATTCAGCTGAAAGGTTACAGGATGAAAATGAGTAATAAAGAATAATGGCAACTCTCCAGGAGTGGAGAGGGAATACTAAACGTGAAAATCAAGGCGTATCGTTGCCCTCCTCTGTGCCTCTTATTTTGATAAAAGTGGAGCTGACACTGTGTGTCTTCTTCCTTTAAAGAGATGAAGAATACTAATTTAAGAGCTTCCCCAGTAGTGCTCTCCTTTATGGATCTCCCTTGCCCCCATCCTGTGTTCACTGTTGTGACAGTGCCCCAACCTGTTGGGTAAGGGACAGCGAGAGAAGTGTATCCACCCTCCAGTAGCCCTTCCCAGTCACTACAAAGACGTCTATGTGAATGAATGAATGAAAACAGAAATACAGTTAGAGATAAAATGATTACTTTTCATTCCCTTCTTTTGAGCCCTATAGCAATAGCTTTCTAGATTTCCCCTGTTCATGCTAGGCAAGAATGTACTTTCTCCACTGTCTGCCCTTAGGAAGTCCTGATGCAGGACTTTCCTTTGTCTTAACCAGTTACAGTTTGTGTCCACATACACGTGACCTTCACAGCTTGTTTCCAAAATGCAAGTTGGCATTATGCTTGTTATTGTTCAGCTGTACATAAAGTGAAACAGACTTTCAGAAATCATTTACAGAAGATTTGATGTGACTATTGACATTTTCTGACAATCTAATTTTTCTTGCAGACCTTCCCCTCTCCTCCCACCTCTCCCCACCTCCTAATTCCTACCCTGCAAGCAGCAGAAATGTATTTGGGAAAGTGAAAAGGTTATGAGTCAAACTTTTGAGGTATTTTTTTAATTGACCCTGGGTAGACATTTAGATAGAGCTGATAGAAAGGTTGCAGATGTTCTACATTAAAAAGTCTCTTTATTAAAAAGTCATCTTTATATTAGATGATGCTGTGTCCTGCATCTAATGATTGAGTAGTCTCCTGTGGAAACATACATTTACCCATCATACTTACGGAGCAGTTTCAGATATGCACATATTTCATCTGTCACTGAATTAACCTGAAAAGTCTATGGGTAACCAGATCCCTTGGATGGAAGAGCTGGCTTGATGCTTGTTTGATAACTTACTTTTCTTTAGTACTAAAACTTAACAGGTTTGTTCTAAAATGAAGCCACTGACATTTCGCTTGGAACCATAGGCTTCAGACTTAAAAGCCCAGTGTGTAATGTAGAGACTTCATTCCAGTTACATTTTTCGTAGTTTGCACCATGCAATGTGGACTGGTTTGGCATGGGGGTGTACCTTGGGGCTTTTTGGGGTTATTTTGCTGCTGCTGTTGTTAAATCTTGACCCAGAGTGGTATTAAGCAAAATTGACTATGGACATTGGCAGTTTTATTAAAAAATGGATAATGCTGTCGGAGAAGAATAGCAATAAATTCTAGAGACTCTTGCTAAATTATACTCATGTTTTCAGCACTTTGAGTGAAACAATATGAACGAGGATTGAGTTTCAGGCCAGAGAAGTACTAATTCAATTTGAGGGCTTTGTTACAAGCTGACCTTTAACAAATAGTTGGGAATCAGTAATACCGTATGTTATTTTACTCATATTATATGAAAACATGATCATTTGCCTTTAAAAAAAAACAAAAAACAACACAACAAAGCCCACTTCATTTTTAACGTTGTAATCTTTTAATAATAAGTGGTTGAATTATCTGTGTAATTCATTACCCTCTCAGCTGTTAGATGAATGGGATATGTTATGGATTGTCATTATTCTCTGTGGTGGCAAGGAGAAGAGACTGGGGATTTAAATCGCTTTCTACTGCATAGGCTATAGACATGCTGATGACTTGCTGTGAGATTGCATTTAGTTCCAGAATCTCTGGTGCTTCGGAGTGTAATGTGTTTGGTTGCCATGATGAACAAAAGCTTCTGATGGTTTAGATATGCATACTAGAAATAAAGTGGAAAAGCCAAGAATGAAAGTAAAATGTTGCTTTCTTTTACAAGTGACTTGTTGAGAACAGGGGAAAAGGTAATAAATTTTTGTCAGGGGGAAACAAATATAATAGTTGAAATGATATGCGGTCATCTCTAAATGAGTGTGTTGTAGGTATATCATGTGAATGCAGTACAATCTTAACATTGTTATGTACATACTTAGGACTGTACTGGCTCATTACCCATTGCATCAAGGATGCTCAAGTGTTTATTATGCTGTTTACCAAATTATAGCTATTTCCTGAACAGCCGGCCTCCACTGAATGTACTTGTATTCTGTCCATCTTTGATAATGAAGCCTGCACTTAGGGGCAGAAACAGTCTGGCAATGATCAGCAGGAAATAAGAGAGAAATTGATAATCTCTTTAGCTTTACTGTTTTATGTTGGTTGGTTTTTTTCACAAGTATTCAGTTAGGGAACTTGGACAGCATAGGTCAAGCAGCTGAATTTCTTAGCGTTTCTTAGGAAGTGAGCTGAAAAGCAAAACAAATCTCTACTTAGTTTTATATACTGTTTTGATTTTCAGTTACACACTAATGTATCTTGAGGGAAGCATTGTAATAATTTTAATAAAAAATGTCAGTATACCATTTTATAAACACCAGTTATTTATTGCAGTGTCTGAGTAAGTACATAAAATGGATTATATATGAATAAAAGAGTGCTGGTAGGTAGAGGATTCAGAGGCGATTTCGAATATTCAGACTGTTCTGCTACCAAGTGGCGTGGTAGCAGTTTTGGCCTGGTATCTGAGCACAGAAATCCTTCTCCAAGGACGTTGCGTTTTGAGGACAGACTGCCATTGCCACCCTGTTGACCTTGAGGGTATCTTGGATAATAGTGTGTATCTTATCAGAGACTAACATCTTTTCCACGTAAGGGCCATGCAGATGGAGGCTGCCCATCTCTTGCCAAGGTAAAAGGCAAACCTGCCTTAGGTAGCAAGGGAGATGTAGTTGTGCAATTGAGAGAGATCAGGAAAGATTCCTGTTGCTGATCACCGACTGAATCTAGCTGTCCAGTGTTGTGGGATTTGGGGTTTGCTTTGTTTTTTGGGTTTTTTTTTATATGGTGTTATGGTTTGGAGATGTGGACAAGAACCTCATGTTAACAACAGGAATTTATTTGTCAATGGATCAAGAGACCTTCAGCTGTGGGAAGAGACACACCTATGACCGAGTTAAGACACATATGTTCCTGGTTATATGATCAGTCACAGATTATTTTACACACACACACACATGCACAAAAAAAAAAGATATTTTAATCCCCTTTTAGTAAATATGACTTGAGTAGTTTCTGGAATTTTAGAGTTCATGATAAAAATTATTGTGGTCATGGCATCTCTCTGTTATGAATGCTTAAAAAATAGTGAGGAAGGTTATCTGGGTTTCTAAAAATATCTCAGAATAATACTCAAAATCTAAAAGTATTTTTAAAAATCCACTTACTGTTTACCATTTATAGCAGTGTGATTTTATACTCTTTTCCAAATGCACAAGTCAGTTGCACATACTGTTCCTCTTGCTTTGTAGCATTGCCGCGTTTTAACTTGCTCGGTAAAGCAGTGTGTGGTAGTTTAACCCCAGCCAGCAACTAAGCCCCACACAGCAGCTCACTCACTCCCCTTCTGTGGGATGAGGAGAAAATCAGAACAGTAAAAGTGAGAAAACTCGTGGGTTGAGATAAAGACAGATTAAGAGGTAAAGCAACAGCCACGCACACAAGCGGAGCACAACAAGAAATTCATTCACCGCTTCCCATTGACAGGCAGGTGTTCAATCATCTCCCGGGGAGCAGGGCTCCATCACATGTAACAGCCATCACTCCGAATGTCCCCCTCTCCCCTCTTCTTCCCCCTGCTTTGTATGCTGAGCATGACGCCGTATGATCTGAAACATCCCTTCGGTCGGTTGGGATCAGCTGTCCCAGCTGTGTCCCCTCCCAAATTCTTGTGCACCCCCAGCCTACTTGCTGGTGGAGTAGTGTGAGAAGCAGAAGAGGCCTTGACTCTGTGTAAGCTCTGCTAACCAATAATGAAAATATCACTGTGTTATCAGTACTGTTTCCAGCATAAATCCCCAAAACAGCCCCATACCAACTACTATGAAGAAAATTAACTTTATCCCAGCCGAAACCAGCACACAGTACTTAATCATAAATCTGATTTTATTTCATTTTAACATTCAGAAAAATATCCTCACTAAACTGTAAGAAAACTGTTTGGAGTATACATGTTGGTATATAAGCCTTTCAGTTACTGAAAAAATAGTCCAGTCAATCCTTAGGTTGGCTCTCTAGCTCAAAATGTCTTAATGTGACAGAAATGCAGTATAATCTATGAAAGGAACGCCTTAATTTATCACAGAGTCCATTACTTTTTAGTTATATCTTGTGCTCTGAATAGCCATGCTTAATTCTTCACAGACAAGAGAGAATGACATCTTGCCCATGATGTGTTTTAGAAAACGGAACTTATTGTTCTCTTTTTTCCAAAGAAGAGAGTGGTTTTTCTTAGTATGGAGGTAAATTCAGTGCCTTGTAAGTTTTTGGAACATGCTTGTAATTCTACAAAAATAGCGTTTTGAAGACCTTAGCAGTCAGCTGTGGAAGGTGGGCAGTTATTTGCAGGTGTAATGCAGCAGAATCCCCTGCAACTTTTGCATTTCCCTCTCCATCCCTAAGGTCAGTACTTCATACTCATTTCTCATGTACTAGAGAGTACTAGCCTGGATTAGTTTATTAAATACTTGAGCTTGAGTTAAAAGTACTCTGAAGACAGACATATGTTCAACATTATTCTGTGTGTTTGGACTTTGAAGAACCTCCAAAACTATTTAGGATTTTGTATGATGAAGAGTTGAATTCTCTTTTAAGGTACTTGAATCTACGCAAGACTCACTGTCAATTTTAGTTGCTAACAGAGATGCTCTCTAGCCGTATACTTTGTGCATCTGTATTTGATAAGGCTGGCAAATGTCTTTGATTACGGTGGGTTTTTGGAGTGGCCATTCAGAGGCAACCTTCTTCTGTACTCTTCTCTGTCTCCTAAAGAAAGATTTTTCACGTTAGTGAAGCACTTAATTACATCGGAGCGACATAGTTGCTTTGGGTTTTAGACTTACTTGGACTGTAAAAGCAAAACATAACAAATGTTACCATCTGCTGTTCTCATCCCCTCCCCTTTCCCTCTCTGTGCCCCAACAGACTCTTTTCCTCCAGATCATCCTTACTGTCTGATTCAAAATCTTTTCAGGGTACTTAAGGAATGCAGTAGCTTCAAGGCATGAAGCAGGAGAAGCTTTTCCCAGACAAGATTCCACGCTTGTTCTGTGAATTAAGGGTTTCTACAAAGGTTAGCCAGAACTTACAAGCACCTTTTTTCTCCCTGTAAAGTAAACTTGACACATCTATCACGTCTGAGGACTGGAAATTTCTGGCTTCACAGAGGAAAATGTGTCACTGTGGTGTATGTCATCTGACCTAACTATCCTAGAGATTTTTGTTCCATTTATCTCCTACACGCTTTATATAATGAAGGAAGTCTCCCTAGGCATGATCAACCACAGAGAGTGAGTGAAACACAATGGTTTCAATCAAGGTTTCTGCTAACCCAAGTTAGTTGTTACTCTTCAGTCAAAGGTGCTAGCTTTCACCTTGGAAACCAGTAATAGTTATTCTGTTCACAGGCATTTCTTAGATTTTCACTAGCCACTGGTCACAACCTTGTGCTTAAATTTCTAAGATGCCCTTTTTTTAATTTTGAATCCTAACGTTTTATCCCTTTCAGAAAAATAGCCTCCCTGTGACCTGAATTTCTGGAGTTCTGTGAAATTCTGACGTGAATAACTTGACAGGAAAAGCTGCAAATTTCTTTGTTATCAGCCAGACTGTATTCCAAGCATGCATGTGACACAATTCCAGCAAGCCTGAGTTACTGCTTTTCCTGTAGAAATCTCTCTGTGGATTGAAAGAGTTACCAACAGATTTGAAGGAGAAAATCTTGAAACTCAAGTATTGCAAGTTTATTATTACAAAATTACATTCAGGAGTCCCTGAAAGATGAAAATCTCCAGGCAAGGTACAAAAATGGGAACTCGGCTAAAGATTTTTCATGGAGGGATGAGGAAGGGAGTGAAAAACATTAGTGATTTTTTGAAAAGTCTTGTTTAGTTTCCCTGACCGCCCAGCTTCAACATTGAGATTGTTTTCCAGAGAGCCCAGAGTACTTAAAGTGGTCAGCTGTCATGGAATTAAGGACTGTGGAATCCCCAGCTTCTCCTAGCAGGCTGCAGCTGCCATAGGGTTGCAGCCGTGCTGCTAGCAGTGGAGCAGAGCACAAGAGGAAGGTTGCTGGGTTTCCACCTTAGCTCCCTTGGGCAGCTTCCCAGAAGGTGGGCTGGAGGCTGCTCTGGATGGCTCTCACCAAGGCTCTGGGACCCAGGACAGCAGAAAAGAGGGGCTGTCCTGGAGCTACAAAGAGTAAGGTCAGACTTCTTCACAGGAAGTTGGGTGAATTGCTGAAAAGCACAGTGGAGGCCTTTCTTACTTGGTGTTAAAGTGGTGTCAGGAGTTTTCACTACAAGGTGTTTAATCATTTACAAAACTTTGTCAGAATTTTTCCTTCTAGTTCTTCACAGAAGTTGCCAACACAAGCAGCAACTGCACCCTAAAAACTGATGATTTAAAGCACATTTAAAGAATAGTGTAGCAAAGCTTTATTCAGTCCTGCCTAATGTTACAGTTTGTCTTTGCTTACTTAACAGTCATTGTAGCCATTTTTTAGTGTCCTGCATTTCTGTAAACAGGTTTTATGTGGTCAAAGCATGACTGTGAAAGGGCCAAAACTTAAAACCTTTGTGGTTTTAGTTGGGTTGTTACTACAGATGAAAAAAAAAGAAACACAGTGATTCTCCTCTAAGCAAGTATGAATAGGTACTTCTGCAGAGTTTTTTTTCTTCCTTTGACTGCTTCTGGTAGTAGTAATCTGAGAATTATCTGAATGGCTCAGGAGCAAAATAACAGGGGTGAAGAGAACCTAGTTTTCTCTTTGGACTTTTTTTTTTTTTTACACTGTGTATATCTTTCTCAGACTGCAATATCATCATAGAAATTTGGCCCATGCACACATTTAGTCACGGTGGTTTTTAGCCAAACGTAAACTAGAAGACCTGCTTTACCCTACCTGTGTGGGGAGAACGAGTGAGAGGGTATACTTTATATGCTACATGGTGGTTGTTGTTTGGTGAAGAAGTGATAATAAACACACTGCTTGTTAAAGAGGATTCACTTTAGTGCGCACCAGCAGCATTGATCTGGTGAAAGACTCTACTCACAAACAGAACTTGTGTATCTGTCATAGCATTAGGAGCTGCTTTTGTATCTGCATGTGGCAATGAACTTGTAAATAATCTTCCTTTTTGTTTGAGTACTCTTAATTTCCTTTGCTGCTTCTGTGATGAAAGCGACTTGAAATCAAATAGTGCCACTACTAGGGTTAAATATTTCTCTATGGAAAATTTTACATGTTAGAGGTAAGAGCTACTAGCACAAGAGGATAAATAAACAAAGGTAAAAATGTGCATTTATAAACCTGGAACTGCAAGGCCTACAAAGTGAGAGTTGCGCGTATAATTAGGCAAATGTCAAGAATTAAGCAGATGTTTTATAATATATTGCTGGATGACTCTGTACCCCAGTGGTTTTTTTAGAGATGAACTGTAGAGATGAATTTCCATTCTTTTTCCTGCTTGATTTGCTTTACCCCACACATGCAGGTATTATAGTAATACTTTGAAACTAGCTTTAGAAGTGATTCTAGTTCATCTTCCCAGGGCTTTGTAAAGGGCATATAAACAGAATAGGGATGTGCTAGAGGCATTTGTAATCATTCTGTGAAAGGCCTAGGACTCAGTCTGGAGATGGAGAATATGTCTAAGGTATGGAAAGCTTAATTGATGGGCTCAAAAAAACAAAACCAGTAACAAGTAACCTGATAAATGGCACAGACTGTTAATTAGGTGTCTAAATTTACCCACTGTGTCAGGGAAATTAGGACAGTGGGAACAATATGTCCCTAAGCTGCTCACTAAACAACTGCTGTACTACTTATTTGTATTTATCTGATGAAAAAGTACGTGCTGAAAGGAGCACAAGAGGAAATCTCTCTTCCCCTACTAGCTGGAAGCTCCAGACCTCTCTTCTCACAAGGCCTCTGTGTCCTGATATTCCCTTGTCTGAACTAATCATTGTAATATGTGGCCTCAGGAAATACTAAGCTGTTAGAGAATTTCGATAGCGTATGTACAGAAGGGAGCTGAGGGGGACTTCTGAGGCCTAATCTAAAGCTCACTGAAGACGATTTACAAGTTCCTGTTTGTTTTGTCAGGAACTGGGTTGGGCCCATGTTGATGAGAGGAGGGGGGAAAGTTAGCCTCCTACTTTTGGGATTCTTATTTAAGTATGTACTTACTTAACTGTGTATTGCAAAATGTGGGGTATTTACACATGACTATGATTATGTGCATATTTAAATATATTTATAGCTAAGCAGGCAAACATTTACATACATACCTGAGAAAAGTGCCAGTTCCTCCCCAGGGAGGATCCTGGTTCGCAGGTGGCTGGCTGCCCTGCCGTGGTGGTGGGAGCCTGGCTGGAGAAGGTCAGGAGATGCTTCCTGCAGTGCCTCCAGTGAGAGAGTGGCTTCCAGCCGTGGAGAACACCATGGCTTTCTTCCTGTTCCTCCTGCCCCTGTTGCCTTACTGTGCTCTGCATCTGTGAGGGTCAGGGGAGATTATAATTTCAATAGTCACTAACTAACTCTTAATTAGGCAGAAGCGAGTAACTTTTCAAATTTCTAAACCAGTCTTTACCTTCCTTCCCTGTGTACCTGATATTAGGCAAGGCTAAATACTTAAGAGATAATAATGCTGTTTGAAAGATAGCCGTTTTGTTTGTTTCTGACACTTGTGCTGCCTTTCTAGTTGTATTCTCCCCAGAGCCTGCTTTGTGCTAATTGGTTTGGTTTTAATTCAGAAGGGAGTTGGAAAGGGATATGTTGACATCTGGGCTGCATGTGTACCGCTTGGTTCAAGGTGGCGGTGTATGCACTGCAGTTGATGGGAGCTGATAGTGCTGGTCACTGACTATAGTCACACTGTGTGCTGGGCTGGCAGCCCTGCTCTTATGTGCTTGCTCATGCAAATGGTGCTGTGCTAGCCCTGATTTCTGGAGTGCTGAGCCATGTGTTGGCTGGAGCTGTGCAGAATGATTTGAGAGATATGTCAGGCCGGTGATTATTTGAATCCTTTTAAGGGAAGGTCAAGTACTTAATGCAAGGTTCAATATTGAGAAGAGGAACTCAGAGCCAAGATCTAAAGGTGGAGATAGGTGGATTATAGGGATGGGAAAGATCTGGATGGTTTTGGGGTGGTTTGTTTTTGGTTTTGTTTGGTTTTGTTTTGTTTTGTTTTGCAACTGTGGCAGTGGCAAAGCACAGTGATGTCTGAGGCAGCTGGAAGGAATGTGTTCCTGGGGATAGCACTGGGCCAGAGATCCTCAGCAGTGGCTAATGCTTATGCCCTTTATCCAGCTGCAGCTGATTCTCTGCAGCTCTTGAAAAATCTACACCACCAATGAGTTAATAGCAAGAAAGAGTATTGGCTAGGCTAGTTTTATGGAATATAGTCAAGTCTGTTGGCCCTGCTTCACTATCAAACAGCATTATGGACTTCTAGGTTTGTATAGGTACATTTTTGGCATTGAATAAAAACAGTGATGACATTTTCACTGTGAACACATTCTGCCTGGGAGAAGGATACCAAAAAAGAAAGTTGGACACCAGCCTCTCAACGTCATTTTTCAGTGTGTTACTGTACAAGATACGGTCAGGGGAGAGGGGAAGGAAGGTGTTAAGAGTTCAGATGAGAGATGCTAAGGATTTCCTGACATAAAAGTAGGTGGGAACAAAAAAGTTATGACTATATGCCTTGTATTCACTTTTCTTCAACTTTGGAACGCACAATTTCCACATTGCACAAAACAAGCTCTGCTATACAATTAATGTCAGATCAAAATAGTCTTGTTTATTCTTTTAGTTCCACTTGTTCCAATACTGACTTCTTTTTGTTGATAAAGGAGGGAGGAGGAGAAAATAACCTTTTATCAGTATGCAGGCAGCATAGCTGAAAATCTCTTTATCTCGTAGTAGCTAATATTACTTGCTGTCTCAAGCTTACCTTTAGCCCAAGACCTCCAGCCTTTGCCCAGAAGGACAAATTCTCAGGGAAAGATTCTGTTTGCAACCTGCTGCTTCCTTGGCAGCCCCTTTGCTGCCACATTCCAAGTGGAGCTCTAGGCTTTGTCTGTCTTCTAACCCCATGGGCTATCTCATTCTTCAGATGATGAGAATGCTTGTTGAACCCTTTTGTGCACAGCAGCAGTGTTTTCTTTTTGTTTTAAATTTGTTCTGGGACAGAGTGACAGACAGAAACAGGAGGAAGTCAGAGCCATGAGGATCCAGGCACCTAAATTAGTTTCCATCATCCATTCTTGTCTTTTTTACTGCTTTACTGATGAGGTTTCTTCCCAAGTACAGAAGAATCTGTTGCTGTAGGGTCCTATCCATTCCATTTCAGAAGTACCACTGTTTTCCTAATAATAGCTTTTCTAAGATGTTGCATGAGAAAATTCATTCTTGATATGTGCAGGAGCTGAAAAAGCATATGGGGCAGTGGGAGTGAGCTGACAGCTTCTGCAGCTTTGGGGAAGCCAAACTGTGCCTTTGGAAATTATCCTGTATAAGCAAAATAAATAAGGCACGGGCAGAGGGACATATTTCAAACTGGTGGCAAAAGCCTGTTGAAAGCATCAGTTTTTCTAGTTTTGCGGGCTTTAATGAGTTTTATAGAGTTGTCAAAATTGATACATTAGCTTATTCATATGAATTAAACTCTTACTCTTAGTAAGAGTTAGTAGAGTGGAGAGATCACACAATTTACATGATGGTGAATTCATGAGAAAAGCCAGACTAGTTCTTATTAGACATTGAGCTATCCCACTGAGTTCATCCTTCTTTTCTGTCTTCATGTTTGATGACTTTCCAGGAAATAGGGGGACAACTTTCACTTTTAAAATTAGTGCTGTTTCAAAGCACTTACCTTATTATGTAGTTCATTTTATACAATTTTAGAAGGCTTTGAACCTCTTCATAGGCATTATCATTTGCTTTTCTGCATCAGCTCCCACTTCTTCCCCCTGTCTTCTACCACATACAGAGAAATACAAATAAAATTTTGAAGAAAATGTTCTTCTCTGAACATCACTGAACTCTAGACCTGACGGTTTTCCAACTCAGCACCGTGGTAGCTGACTTCTGTAGATGCTGTGTAAGGACCAGGATGTATTGCAGTGACATGGCTTAGATTCTAAGACAAAGACATAATCTATTTAATAATAGATTATGATCTGGATCTGAAGAGAGCTCAAAGAACGGAGCTTCTTAGTGGCTATCAAAGGGCACAAAGGCTGGTGGTAAAGGCCAGTAATAAAAGGAATTCAGTAGGACTTTTGATTCTTCATCTTGTGAATCTGAATTGCTGAGTTATTTTGGGGTCATGAATTGGGCCTAGGTATAAGCTTCAAAAAAGGAGATACACAACAATTTCTTGGAAAGGATTATGATTCAGAAGAGAAAGGAGTCTGAGAGCTTGCTTTATTTCTAGAACATCATTGGTTCAAAAAATTACGTCATTAATAGCATAAGTGATCTAGCTAAGTTTAATCTGTCCTTATGTTACTATATAAGAGAGGCCTTTCCTGATTTATCTTAATGGTTTTCCTTTTAGAAGGACTTTTCCATATCTTGATAAAGTTGCACAGAGATGATTTTCAACCAATTTTCTCTTAATGTTTTGAACTTTGAGAAAATAATGCACTTGAGAAATACCTTTTTTTTGTTGTTGAAAGGAGACATGGAGTTTCTCTGGTGTGGTGACTTGAAAACCACAGGACAAACACAGTGTTTGCATTTGTTCTGAGCATCTACTCTGTAAAATGGTAAACACTGCATCTACTGAGGGTATTAAAAAGATGGGCTAGAATGAAATAGACCTTTCTCCTTTAGCAAGTGCTGTGATTGAAAGCAGAAGGACCTAGAAAGCCTATGTTCTGCCTCCTATGCCATGATTAAATTCGGGACGGCAACTACTGAGAAGAGAAGGGATTTCCTAGGTGAGGTGTTGTTCAGGCCTATATGTATATTTGATTTTGACTAGTAGTACTGATAAGACAGATGGGAATGTGCTGTTCAGTAAATACTTCTTTAAAAATGTACTTAACAGAAATAAAATTAATTAGCAATTCAAGCTATTTAATGCACAGATGTTAGTGATACCAGGCGTCTATCTCATTCCTAGTGTTTTCTCTTCACCAGTCATCTTACTCCCCAGCAGGTCACACAGATATTTGATGTTTGTTCATCTTGTGTATATTTTCTTTTTCTTCTTTTTCGCTTAAGCCTAAATACCACATGTGAGTTGTTTTGTATTCAAATCACCAAAACACAAATATTTTGCACATTAGTGCAATTAAATCTACTATTTACTTTCTTCCCCTGTCCAGGCATTTCACTTCTCAGACTCTCCAATGCATCTTCTGGGTCTTTGTTGAGCAAGATGAGAAGCTTTAGATACCTCTATTTCTTTACCTCTCTTCAAACAGTACTAGGCACATTATATAAGACAAAATTCTTACTGTACTCTGCATAACATGGAAGTCCTCTCTTTGGAACCAAATTGAATCAGTCTGTTAAATATTGGTGACTTTTGTTAAAGATTTCCAATAGCAGTACCGAGACATTAACTGCCTTTTACTGCTCTGCTTATTTAGAGAATATACCAGCTAATTGCTAGGGTAAGTAAGTCTAACAGCACAAAAGAAGTAGTTGTTAATTCCAGCTATTGCAAGTAGACTTGGGAATTTTTTTTTTCCTGTGTGTACAGCTTTCCTGTTATTGAAATTCAGGACCTTGGATTTTTGACCATGGTTTCTGCTTTACTTTTCTATATCCTATTGCTTCTGTTTTTCCCAAGGATCACTGGGCTCTGTTTGTAGTGATACTTGTCTAGTCAGCAGCAGAAACTGGAAAAGAGGCAGTGGTGCAAGTGAACAGCTGTGTATAAGTGAGACATGAGATGACAAGAAATTGTATGACTGGATGGAAAGGTGTGTAAAAAGGTTTCATTTCCCCACATGAGAAGAAAGGCCAACTAGGCCTTTCAGTTGTAAGACATGACAAAATAACAGCACCGTGGCACTATAAATCGATAATGCCGCTTCATCTAGAATTCCATGCATTTTTGGTGCTGTTGTCTAGATGCACAACCAAAATATGAAACAAAGACAACTCAATTATCATGACAAAAAATCTGATTTTGTGTTGTATCTAATAAATCGAAAGAAGTAATAGTGTAGAGAGATGAAATAGTAAGTGGTATACAGTTGATATATACAGTTCTTTTCACTCTTTACCATGATAGAAGACCAAGTATACAGCCAAAGAAATGGAATGCAGATGCTGAAGTTGTTTCACAGGCAGGTCTCTAGTTTGTTTTACAAACTAAATACTTTCAGCTTAACATAATTCATCCACTGTGAGCACTTGTGTGGTGAAATTTGTGTTCATACACTGTGGGGTTTTTTATGCAGTGAATTTTTGGACCCATGGCCAAAATATGTTTTTCAAGAAGTGTAGAGTGGCTTCTCCTCCCCTCTGCTTCAGAAGGTGGCTTTTAAACAATGAGTTACCAAGCTAAGAGACAGAAAGAGTGTATGTGATCAGTTGCAGTTAGTGATGAATAAGCAGAATGTTCACTTTAATGAATACTCTTTTCAGTTCATGGGTAACCTCTAAGTCAGAGTTTTTCCCAACAAATTATTTGATAGATGATGGCTAATAACTAATAAATTCAGGAGAAACTGTGGTTGAATTAGGCCCTGTTTGGAAATAAAAAAGAGTTACGTTCATTGACTGACTGCACACTCTGGAGCAGTTTTTTATCAGTACCATTTAGTTTTTATTCATGCAGTGATACTGTTTTTTACTGGCAGCTCCTGTGGCAGAAGTTTTAATGAAATGAGTGACGGACTTAATCAGTGTTCTTCAGCCTTCCATGCTGCTATGGGCTTTGAATTTAACATTTGTTTTATCACTCTTGTAACAAAGTTCTTTTGTGGACTAACTGTGATGATAATGTGCAGAATTTGTAGGGTATCTATGGTCATTTTGATCCCTAGGTAAAACTAGTGGTGGTGGTTTAGTATTACAAATAGTTGAATCAGTGAGTATAACCTAAGGACATAGGGTTGTGGGGGTGATGAGAAAAGAAGTCCAAGCCCTTGTGTGGTCAACATAGCATTACTGTATCTGAACAAGAAAGCAGAGAGGTTTTTTCCCTAGATTGTCACACAAGAATAAACAAACTGGCAACATAAACACCAATAACAAAAAATTCTTCTAAAAATTAGTATATAAACATCTGTGGTAGAGAGTCAATGTGTGAAAGGCAAGAAATATGCAAGGAGGAAAAAGTTTTAGGAATCCTGGCTGTTGATGTTGTTTGTGCAACCTCAAGCTAGGTGCTTATAATAGCCAGCAAAATAAAAGTGCTTCATGGGTTTAAGTGCCATTCTGCCACTTTTCTCTGACCTTATCCGGTAAAATGTATTTCTCTATCTGATTGCTCCAGAATTACTGCTTTTAAGATTCAAGAAAAGTAAGTGATTGTCAGGTCTTCACTGAAACCTTATAAAGAAAGTTTCTTGCACATAGTTCATGGTTAATACTACTGAAAGCAGATATGACAGGACTGTGTGTAGTTCATGTAATTGACTACAAATTGCAGTCACTTAGTTCTGTTATTTATTCTTTAATTATAAAGTGGCACTAAGAAAAGGTTTTTAATACGTTCAGTCTAGTTTCCCAGCCTCATGTGAGAGCCTATGGTGTAGCAACTGGATGAAACTTTCCTCATCCTGAACCCTTGTCCTTCAGCTGACAGAGAAGCATTTTGTGAGTATGATGGAGTCCTTTGCTTTTTCCTGTATTGGTTAGTCACTCTCTTGGCATGAAATTAGTGGTGGAGTCCTGGAGGGTTGGCAGTCTTGCTGACTTGTTTTAATACATGCCATCTAGGATTACCTCTGCTAAAAATAACCAGTAACCCAAAGCCACAATGTTCCAGAGTTGAAAATACTTTCTTAAATAGATCTTAAACTCAGCCATAACTAATCAATTTGATTTCTAATAACTGTTTTCAAAATCCACAAAAACCTAGTGGCAGAAGATCTTGGTAAAGGCAGAAGTTCATCTTCCCTGAACACCACCACTACTGTTCCTGCTCCTGACATTTTGCTTTGTGTCAGTTGTGCTGTACTGAGAAGAACAGGGGAAAGCTTCCTCTTGAGATTTGTGGCAGAGGTTTTTGCTTAATTAACTGGCAGAGCGGCTGCCTGAGAGTGACAGACAGTGCCTCCTTCAGTCCCCAGGTGAGTGGTGTTAATTTCCTGCAAAATATGGGGGAACACATTCCCATCAGTATGTCCACACAACTCTTACTGATGGTAATGACAGCTGGGTGCTTGTATTGAAGGGGAGATTGCAATCTGTGTGCCAGAGCTACATCCCAAATCAGTGAACGATGGAATTGCATCGTCTCGCTTTTTTGATGCGTTATTTCTTTCAGCAACTTCATTGATTTTTATTTTTTTTTTTTACTCTTGTTGCTATAGCTGTCCTAAGCCAAGTTTTCTGAAGAAAACCACTGAATACTCCGGTATCATTTTTTTGTCAGTATGCCATGTAAAATGCTCTAAAGCTGGAATTTCTGGGAAAAATAGCAGAGGGGAATTTTGGCAGATTTGACTGGTTCTTCTGGCCTTGCTCAAAAATAATGGTGAATTTCTTTCACGTGGACAGCTGTTGGTCTGAAAGCTTCCTTTAGTACAATATCAAAGTGATTCAGCCCCCTAATCCATCACTGGAAATCGCTACTACTATCCAAGACACTTAAAGGAATCACATTCACAGTTCTAATTGATAGCCACTGTTTTGACAGGCAAACAGATTTCTCCTCCCAGTGGCTTGATGCAGTCAGCCTCCAGCAGACCTTACCATTAGCACAATTCTACTGAAAAGAATATACAAGCTAATAATAAATCTGTAGGGAAGGATGTTAACCACAAACTACTATCTAATTAGTAATGTACAATAGCTAAGGCCAGAGAGGGAAGGTATTTATTTATCAGAACTGTTTCTGACAGTTCAGAAATGCAAACCCGTCTATTATTTATTATGCCAAAACACATCTTTCAAAATACAGTATATATAACTCCACTCTTATTTTGGCATTGTTTTGAATGTTACTCCTTTGTAAAGTTGTCAGCTATAGTAGAGGCACAGAGGTGGAATTTGTGATGCTTTAACCTTAGAAGTTCATTGTGGAACCTAAAACCAAGTAATCTTAGATTTTCGCTTTGCCTTTACAACCTCCCTTTCTTATTCAAGAACCATCTCTCTCCCTCTTATAAGTCTCCCTTCAAAAGCATCTCTTCAGTGTGTGCTATGTCTTAGTTCAGAGTTTCTCGAGCACTCTGAGCAGTGCAGAGCTCAAACAGAGGCTAATGTATCCTGCTGAGAAAGAGTGGAGACCATTTTTGGTAACTCAGTTACTGTAGAAATCTCTGCATGTCTCTACTGCACATGGCTGTGCACTGTCTTGGAGGCAGGAGTGCCGGTTCTCGACATTCCTTTCGTGCAGTCTCCAGAAGAAATCTCCAGGAAGAGGTATTTCTATAGCAGTGCAGCAGTAGAGCATAGGGAAGGAGTGTGGAACAAGGAGTGAGAGGGTGTGTTAGGAGACAAGAAAGAAATGAATGAGGAGAAAACTTAAAGGGGATGGAGTGGAAGTAGTCAAGGGGAAAAGGCGTCATGGCAAACTAGTTGGAAAATGAGATAGGTAAATACGCTGTGATAATGTAATCGTAGCTCTGGGGTGATCCGTAGCGAAAGAGAAAGACAATAGGACCTTTTAAACTAGACAAGTCATTTTACCCTTCATACCTCAGTTTCTTCATTTGTAGAATGGATGTGATGATATATGCTCAACATTAATTATATATATGCTTAACATTGATTGTAAGAGAGTCACTACATTCCCATAGAGAATGAAGCTTTCATCCAGGCTGGGTTGTTACCTCAATTGATACATACAGTAGTCGTCCGTATTCCTGCTGTTTTTCAAGAGACGTTTTTCCTGGAAATCTCATTGGAACCTACAGTGAGCAGTTTCACTTCATGAAAGTCAGATAAGCCCCAGAAACGTTCACTGTGGCATGTAAGGGGAGGAATGCAGGTGGTTTGGTTGGGAAGGTGTGTACTGCAGTGGTGAGATGATTAGCAAGTCTGACACGTCAAAGTATCATGACTCTGAGTGCAAATGTAGCAGGTTTTCAGTTTTGCTTTGCAGATGTCATGTATTTAATTTGCCTCAGGAGTTTGGTATCTGCAGTTCTGATAATGTCACAGTTGTGTGTTTTCTTTCCATAGCCAAGAAGACTGAGCAAAAAGTTCTGTAGTGTGAGTGGAGGTTCTTATATCGCGCTTCAATAGCTGAAATGCTAAGAGCAGCACCAAATACCGTGGAAGTTATGATACGAGAATAATGACAAGTCTTTCTCCTTATAAAAATGCATAATACATACATACACACACGATACGTAACATATGTAGTTGATACTTTAGTGAATTCTGAGAGTGTGTGGCTAGTAATAGGGGAAGAAAACACACAATGTGATGAGGAGAAAGCATGAAACAGAAGAGAAAATCTGAGCAGCTAGTTGTTGTCAAGTTTTGCACCCAAAGAGGTGGCTTTTATCTCCCTTCAGCTGGTCTTTTCCCTGTCCCATCTTCTCAGGTACTTGCAGAGGGCTGGAGGTACTAATAGGACACCAAGACATGCTGGCTCTCACTTGACTGCAGAATTTCCAGACCCACTTCTGAGAAAACCACAAAGTCAGCAAGTAGTTCTAAAGTGGCATCTGGCAGCATCTGCAGACTGCATAGGGAGTCTCTGTCTCCTACTTTGTCTTGCTGACTGAACCTTAGAGGAATAGGTTCAGTCAGAAACTGCATCTTTTTCCTGCATGACAGAGAATAACAAATTCCTGGAAAAATTAGTAGCTAGCCTACCTGCCTGCTTCTCTCTTCTTTTCATGGAGAGATGAGAAGATAGGTGACTATGAAATGGGAATTAAGGAAGCAGAGTCAAGGGTTTAGTGCTGTGGTCCTTTTCCTTTCCTTTCAGTATGGAGTTATATGGCCAGGACATGGGTGTGATTGTCACATTCCCCTGGGGTTGGCAGGCTGGCAATTGCAGACTTCATACAGAGTAGACACAGGTGTGTTTCTGTGCACTGTCAGGACAGCAGTAGTATTCACTTCCAAAAATATTACTTGCCTGGAGGATAGATTCAGGAGGGGGGAAAATGGCTGATGCTGTTTGAAAGTAGGGAAAAATAAGAAGATAGGGGAATAATTCCTTACTTGAGTGGAAGGTAATTCTGCAGCCTGATGGACAAGCAGGCAGGGCTTGTTGCATTGGACAGCCTACAAATCAATTTTTTCTTTCTTCTGTTCAAGCTGTAAATCACAGCTGTGCTCTATTACTACAGTTTTTACTTTCTTGATATGTGATGTGGGATGTGGAATTCTTGTACTGATGACCAAAAAGACCAGCGACGTGGCCATCAGATGGTTGAAGCATCATTCCATGGAAACAGATGCATGGCTGCCATTCAACATCATCTTTTTCCTGGTCAGATAATAGCGGTGATCCCTCTTCATAAATGCTATCTCCAATACTCAGACTACCTCACCATGTTTTCTAAAAATAAGTTCCTTTAAGTATGAAGGATGACTTTTCATAGCTCCTTCTGTTGTCTATATTTGCATAGTAGCCGATGAGAGTTATTCCCTTCCATTGGTTCAACAGATGGAGTTTCGGGTTTTGCAGCAATCGCTTTAACTCAGGTGGCCCAAGTCTTAGGATGGTACCATCATGTTCCTTGGTTTCTTTGGTTGTTTCTGTCTTTGGTTGTTTCTGTCTTTGGTTGTTTCATGTGATGTGAAAGTAAGATTTGACACATGGTACAGATGAACAGAACTGCCACACTGGTAAGGGTTTCCTCATTACCAGAATGAGTAACAGTAACTCACTTCTATCTAAATTAAGAGCAAGTTCTCCATTAACAAAAATAAGAATACGGAGTGAAAAGTTTTTGGGGTGATTATTTAGATTGCCTTCGATCTGCAATTTCTAGGCAAAAGAGCAACCTCTTGCATTTCACGTGGCAAACACTCTCCAATCTTTTATCTGATCCTGAAACACAGATAATATCCAAGACAGTGATACCAACAATGAAGATTTTCTTTTATTGCTGTCTGTATGGTTGGTACTCCCAGAGTAAACTACACTGTGTAATTCAAGGCTTCTGTTTGACATTTTGTTTCTGCATGTGACCCTCACCATTGAAGATTATAGATTATTTACCTGTGAGATGTTACAGCAAGCAGCTTCTCAGATTTGGTGCCTGGAAGTCTTTCATTTCATTAGCCCTTAAGTCTTTGAACAATGTGATGATCCAAGCATTAATATAAATGTGATTAACTGTCTTTTCTCAGCTTTGTTTGCTTTGTTCTACTGATGCCTACAAGTTACATAATAAGTAGCATGTAGAGGGTATACATTAAAGGCAGTTCCCCATTGTAGCAGACTTCATGGCAAATTTATTTTCCTTTTAGCAAAACTTCAGTGGGGAAAAAAAAATGGCACTGTTGATTTATTTTGAATGAACTCCTGGAAGGTTTACTAAGTATGCCATGTGGAAAGCTCCTTGAAGTGCTGAGGGTTAATACTCTCTGCTCTTAATTTCAAATTCCAGATAAATATGGTTTCAGCTTTGATCTTATCTGGACTAATTCTTTGTCACTGTACTAATTAATTCAGCATGCTGCAGAAAAGATGCTAATTTGGGCATCAAAGAAATAAACGGGTGGGGGGAGGTTGTGTTTAATCAGAGTTGTTAAAAAGAGAAGTTTTACTCCCATTAGACTGGATCGAGAAGCTCAGTCATTTTAGCTCCTGAAGCTTGATACAGTATATTAAAAAAAATAAAAATTACAAAAAGACACTCGTTCGCTTAATGTTGACATAACAGGAGCACCGTATCTTGGTGCTTACAACGTGAATTTCTTTATATTTGCATTTTCTACATAACCTTCTTATTTTCTTGCTGACCATAACCAGGTTAACTCTGATCACAGCATTAAAATAATGTGGATTATCTCCCAAAATAATTTGAAAATGGCTAAATGTGAGGTTATTCACATTCATGAAGTTTAACTATATTTGCAAAATACATAATTTTGTAGCACAGGACATTTTAACAAATTGTCTTGAGCCTTCATTGATATAATAAATCAGAGTTTAGGTCATTTTTCCCATTTGCTGGGAGCTATTTTTGATTGCCTGAGCTGCCCTGTTGTTCACTACAGAAAACTGCTGCCTCTCCCTTGCTGCTGCCCTGGGAGTGAGCCCCAGCACGTAAGAGAGCAAGGAGGCACCAGGCTAGCCATGGAACTTTTTCCTGCAAGCACACCTCACCAAATCTAGTTAAAAGTGGATTTTTTTTCTTACATTTCCAAATCTCTTTCGAACTTACCAAACAGTAGCAGTGGTGTACACAGCACTGCGCAGGCCAGTGATGGTGTCTCCATTTTTCCCCTGCCTCTCCCTTTCCTCAGAGTCGAGGCAGGGATCAATAAGGGCTGAAATGGCCCTCTCCTGTGTTCATCTATGTTACCAGGGCTTTTCTCTCACCCTGCCAAAGCAGGGAGACTGCGTCAAAACCTGCTCTTTAGCAGGAATTTGTCATGAGGAGGTCTGCTTGCAATAGGTCACATACACTGGGGCAACTCAATGTAGGTGGGGTAAATCCTCCACAGAGGGAATGGGATCCACTCACTGGGAGCAGGGAGCAGGGAGCTTACAGTGGGACAAGGAAAAGAGATGCTTATGCCTCCTGGCTCACAGACCCCCATGCAGAGCTACTCTTTTGCCAGAAGTTTAACTTGTGTCATGGAGGTACTTTCATCGTCTTGGATACTGGTGAAGACTGGAGCAGTGTTGCCCAGCCCTTGCTGTGTGTGTTCTGTTCTCAAACTGTCAAAACGTGTTTTATCAAAACACATTTTCTTCTTTCCGTGGTTTTTTTTCAGCTGTTGCAAAGCTCTTGGTCCCACCGGTGTAATGCTCAATGGCATACTTCTGCCCAATAAGTAAACATTTAATAACAAACCTTTTAGGTATTTAGAGAGCCACTAAAATGTAAAAGATGTATTTCATTAATGCTGCTATTAACATAAATGTAAAATGAGCCTGGCCTGTAATCACCGACAAGTCTGACTCACTAAGGATCCTTATGGCAATGTTTAATACTCTGTAAAAGTGTACGTATGAAAGTGATTAATCAAAGCACAGCGCGGCTGCTCGAGTATTTCTTCTGCTGTAAAGCTGAGTGATAAAATAGCTTAAAACACACAGCAGCAGTGGCAGTTAATAAGCTTTTTATAGTCCCTGTGTGGACCTGAAAATCATACCTTATTAGTCTCTTTATCTTTCTTGCTCACTCATTCATTCTTACTCACATTTAAATTTAATTTTAAGAGTTATTTCTAGTCTTTCGTAAGGAAGCTGCTTTAATAATCTTGGCATTTTACCCCATTTTCTGTGAAGTGACTTGGAGTCAGAGCTTTTGTTATATGTACTTTACAAATCACTCAGTTTTTTTACAGATCATTTCTGGAGTTGTCAATTTTACGACATTGTTAAGCTTTGTGTCTTGCTTGACTGTGTCATAGGCCCTTTTGACTTATTTTCCTATGAATGTTTGTGGTTCTCTTATGTACCCTGTTAGTTGCAGTGACACCTACTGATCTAGAGCAACTGAATTAACTAAGAAATCCAAATTACTCAATTTAGTCAACAAGCTGCATAGGGTTCCACCCTCCAGATGTTTCTCCTGCTTAGAAGTCTGAGACTTTATAGACCTGCCTGCTTTTTAATCCTTGAAGCAAATATCAACACATTTGAGATCTGGAAGCTCACCGTTCCACACGGAAATGAGGTGTTGCCATGACCACAGCTTTAGGTCTTGCATATCACATTTATCCCAAGTATAACAGAGAAGGCCTCTAGGAGGTTTCTTTTAAATTTTATTCCTTAGAAGCCTTGAAAAGAAGCATACATATGCTTTAATGCTATAGAGTGGTAATAAGTACTGTGAGAAGACAACACACATTTGATATTCAGAGACTTCATTCATTTAATGCTTCTAAGGGGAAAAAAAAAAAATCAGTTATTTGCAGGGCACTCTTTGAAGTTAATAGAAATAGAATAGTTCCTCACTCTTGCACAACACGTTTTCAACTGTTGCATATGGGCTTTTCCCATGAGGATGAAGTGCTCAGAGTTCTGATCACATAATGAAAATCCCTTCATGCTTTTGTTTACAGGAGGACTATGCTCTGAGTAGTTGGAATATTAAGTTTCTCAACTGAAAAGCATACTAAGGTTATTAGGGCTTTAACTTCTTTAACAGTACTTCCCAGGCATTTACAGAGGATAATCAGAGAACTGGGACAGTCACTCAACCTGGGAAGATACGGATTTACTTCCTTCCTGTCGTTACGATTACAGGTGGCTTCATTTGGTATAAATTTATTATAGATGGACATAGAATGAGAGGATACATCTGATCCACTTGGTTTTGGGTCTTCTAGTTGTATTTCTCCATTTGTTACGTAAGGTTTTCAGAGTAACGATTCCATCAGATATTAAGTTGAAGAGAATTTTGCTCTGCAAGGTATAGCAAAAGAGACTTTTAAAGATTTGTGTGCCGTAATTTTTTTTTTATTAATCTTTGTATTCTTCTGACAATGTTATTAGTATGGAAGGCAGATTTTACCACAATCCAATTATATGTTGCCTGGAGAATTGGAAACTTCAAATCCTAAAGCCATTTTGTTTTCATAGAATTTTAATATGGATTTGATTAATTCCATAGCATAATTTTGGCAATAGATTTTATCCTGTTCTTATTGAAATCGGTGGAGAGCCTCACGCTGACATCAGTGAGAACATGATCAAACCCAATTGGGCAGCAAATACAGTTCGGGGTTCTTTTTTGTTGTTGTTCCTATAAGCAGTAGAGAACCATTAAGCCTATAGTGCACAAATCCATGCAAAATTGCAATGGGTGGAAGTTAATTTTATCACCGGAAGCCTATGGCAATTAGAACGCATCAGTAAGCAGACCATAAATTTTAGGATGGGGTGTGTGAATTCAGACAGAGATGATACTGCGTTTTTTGTGGTTTAATGCTGTCTACTCTATATTGCTTTTCTTAACAGCGTTAAATTTTTTACTGCTTTTCTTTTTTAACATTTGCAAGATTTTTGTTGAGCTGAAAAACATATTGCAATAATAATAAAAGAGAATGGCTTTTTTATGGTGTAACAATGTGCAAAAGAGGCCAAAAATCTGAACGTTTCCCTAGCCTTGAGCTATATGCGGCATGCTTGGTGTAACAGGTAAGAATTGTAAGTCTGCACAAATCCCATCTGAAGCCAAAAGTAGCAAAAAAACCCCAAAGTTGTTTTCATCAAGACCAACTCATTATTCCCAGTTTATAATAATGCTGGAAGTTGCCAATTTTATGGCAAGAGCAGCTCTACCAGCATTCTTCCAGCACCTCTAACAGCACTGTTTTTACTGAGAGTTGTCACGTTTGCAGTTATTACAATCAAAATTGTCACTTTATTTAAAATTTCTTGCTTACTGGGAAAATGCATAATAACTAAGCTCGAAAAGGACGTATGTTAAAGATTATTTTTTTACATTTCTCTCGAGTATGCAGCATATCCAACTTAACTCCCTGCAGCAACACAAAATGCCCATGAATAATGTTTTCAAAATCAATATGTACTACAGTCAAATATGAGACTCTAGAAGCCCCTAATTGAAACTGTGGGAGAAAAGCAGGCAGCCTGGATGTAAACAAAATACCGGAGTTGGATTATGACCGAGGTGCAAGTGCTTATACAGCCTCTCTTGAGAAAACTGCCATGAGACCTTGCCAGCATGTGCAAGTGTTAGGAAGCGGGGGCGTTTCAGGTGCAGGCTCCTGGTGCTCATCTCCAGGCGATTTATTGTTTGGCTTCCTGACATCTCAGTAGAGAGCAATATGTGCAGAGTTTCATCTAGCTTTTCTTTTTCACCCGTGTCATCTTGTAGCTGGGAGCCCTTCTCACTTTGTATCTCCTCACTCTGGACGTACAAAGTCTGTCTCTCTCTTGTGTTTCCCCAACTGCTGCCTTCACTTCTTCTGCCACCCTCTGATGGAGTTTGTGACTCCACAGTTTCTTGGGGCTGCTGTAACTCAGAAAGCAGCAGTGGAATCAATGTGCTGATCCATATTCAGGAAAAGGGAAAGCAGGGAAAGTATCTGCTCTCTTTCTGGAAGCACTGAAATGAGTAGGGACAATAAAAAAAAAAAAAAAGATTGTTTGTAGACAGGGATATGTATATTTTGATCATAGGATCTCTCAAAGAATCTAAGACACCATCTATTTCTATTGCTCATAAGAAGGAAGAGAAAACCCTGCACTGAGATACTACTCTTCCTACTCCCCAGCACAGTCCATGGCAGAATCACAATAAAGCATGTCATGTTATTATCTGTAGTAATTGACCACCTTCTCATTAGCACCACAGGCTACCTTATCTGTCTCTTATGCCCATCATTCCCTTTCTAACCAAGATTTTGTTATCTGAAAGACTTGCTACAGAGTCCCTAAGAACTTCATTTGACCACAAGCTCAGAATTATTGATTCAATTCACAAAAAATTTGGGTCATTAACTTAGGAGGCTGACAGAGTATTTGCAAGATTTCTGTTTTCATCAGAGGAGAACGCAAAAGTCAATGATTTACAGCCGAAATATACACACAGTAGTTCAGCTATTCCAGTTGAGACAGTTTGGGCTGACATGAAAAATAAAAAAGGATAAAAGAAAGATCACTGAGGCAATGCTGCTTTCACAGACAAATTTGCAGTTTTGTGTCAGAGTAAATATTTTGCGATATGGTACATTCAGTGAGGAAATCATTACTTTTTTTTACGTTGTTGTCATGCATGCAAGGCCACATTAATTTGCATGTGAAGACATATATTGATCATTTACTTGTGGAACTGAAAATTTTAAATTGGGGAAGAGGGGAGATTTTTATACTTTTAGGGCCATAATTCAGGAGCGTATTTGACATGCTTGACCCCAGTATTCTGTTTAGCTCCATCAGAAATGAGATATACCTCCCCAGTCCAGTCACCTTTTATAGGCTGCATAAAGCAGACTTATGTTATGCGTGTTTGTATAGTGTATGGAACAGTGGGACCCCCAAACTGATTGGGATCTCTGGAGGACTTTCACAGCATAAATAATACATGATAGTATATTACTAGGCAGAAAGAAAAACCCAGAAGTAGTTTTAAAAAAAGTTCTCGTGAACTGTTGTTTTGCCAATTACATGGCCCACCAAAAAAGACACAGCCAGAAGCAGGAAACATACACAAAAACACATGCAGGTTTTATTATCTATTTCCATGGACCCCAAAAATGACATAGCATGGCCAACAACAGGAGGAACCAATGAAGCAATAAACCCACTCACCATGAGTGGCACATCGGAAGAAAAGGCAAACTGAGCCAAAAATACAACATAAGGAGATATCAACCATGCCCTGTATCCCAACATAGCCAGGCACAAACTGACAAGACAAATACCAGAAAGATACATTTCCCAATCCATTACCCTCGATATTCGTGGCTCTTTCATACACACCACAAAACTCCTCACAAACCACTCCAGCAGCAGCTCCCAGCAGCGAAGCTAAAAGTTCTTGGTGGCAAACACAGAGGCCAACCCAGTCTTGCCCTTGATCATAGTAGGAGGTACCTGGCCAGCCTTAGGCCCTTTTACCTGGTTGTGAGATTCATCCTGATGTCAAGTTCACTTCAGGGCTCAGCGTTCAGACCCCAGCACCTCAACTGTCTGGTTTTATACTCTCATTTAAACAAAAACCAAATCCTTAAATGAAGGCCAGACATGAATAAGAGGCAGTAGTTACTGGTAAGAACAGAACCTGTGGTCCAGTCTGAGTGCTGACACCACAGCCCCAGCAGGTTACTGTCAGAGAGATGAATGGTGGTAAGAAGAACCTTCAGCCACTTTTAAATGTTCTGTATTAACAAGCCCTGCAGTGCCTTGCATTTCAGGTTTGCTGGGGAATTTCAACTTAGTTTCAAGCAATAAGTTTCAAAAGTACAGGGCCCAAATCAGTTTGTAACTAGTCCTTCCTGATGCATATGGCCCATTTAATACTGGTAACTTACTTTGTAACGTGGGAAATTTATGAGTGACTAAGAGAATAACTCAGTATTTTGATTGCCTAAAATTTCTGTGGTTTACGATAGATAAGTACTGTTTCTTCTAGCAATTATTTCATCCTGACTCCTTCCTTGATATCTTAAACAGATTTGGAAAGAAAAAAGAAGATAAAAGTGGGAAAACAGATCAGAAGGGGAACCTAAAGCAAGACATGCTTAAAGAGGAAGAGCTGGAGAAAATGAAAGATGAACGTGAAAGGTGAGTAAATGGTGGCAGCACTTTGTTCATCAGATGCAAAACTTGAAAGCAAGGGTTTGCTTGAAGGGCCGACCAGCCAGCCAAGCTGGAGATGTCCCAGACCATGTTCACTGGCAGTCAGGTCTAGGCAACACAGAGCTTTAGGCCAGTTTCCTGGCTGAGTCAGGGCTGCTGTGTGACAGGAGCTTGTCTGTCTCCTGCAGTTTCTGTGCACTCCCAACTTCTGCTAAGCTGGTGAAAATCAATTCCTTCAAAACCTTTTTCACTTCTACCCATTCCCAAGATCAGCTGACTTAGTAATTGTTTTCTCTACTTCTCTAAAGTGAGAACCTCGTTCCTTCTCTTCTGACAGCCTCTGCTGTTTTTTCTGGCACTTCAGACCTCTTTGGCTTCAGCTGGCTATGCTATTAAATGGTAGCTTTTGTACTTAGGTATGTTCTTTTCTGCATAGTGTTTGCTGGTTAGCCACATGTTGCAGAAATATCTACTGAAAAAATGTTGCGTATGCCAGGAGATACCAGGAAGAAAGCAGGTTGGAATGGTTAAAATCAGTCTAAAGAGACGTAAGGATCTGCAAGCAGTAGGGTGGGCGAGGTGGGCAAGGCAAGAAGTTGGGTGTGTGCTGGCTATGAGTTGCCATTTTTCTGAGGTGAGGCTCTAAGACTGAAATGAAAGGAACCGCTGACGCGAATAAGCCCAGATCTCTATCTCATTCTTAAAATACTCCTTTTTCATGTCCAATCTTAGCAACTTCATTATCTTTCCAAACAATGAGAATTTAGTTTTCTACTTTCCCCCATATCTGCCCTTCAGGAACCAGGGACCGACAGGTAAGTGCCGACAGGGCTCAGTGAACTCCTCTCTCCTTCTCACTGACTCATCCAGATGTACTTCATGATATGCTGAAGAAGGTCTTTGTTTCCCTCTGATGGCTACTATCAAAAAAGTTAGAGCCCATACTTGTTGACTTTCTTGTAAAACTTTCCAAGTTGTAGAAATATGGGTTGTCGGCCATAGAGAAAGCTTTCAGAAGTCTCTTTCCTTCACTGGAGCATCCTGCTTCTGCGAGTTGGAAGGGAAGCAGATATGGTTCCTTTCGGGCAGGTGAGGTCTTCCCACACAGGCCAGCCTTTGTGGTGCTGGTCAGTGCCCAGGGAAAAGACACCCTGCTTTCATTCAAGTCATGCAGTGCGTAATCAGCCATATAAGTGGTTGCTGGTGGGTTTGATGGGGAGAACAAATAAGTCCAAACCCGAAACTTTGAAAAGTCTACTGCTAATATTCACTGTTTTAAAAGCTAGTAAGGCATCCAGTTGTGGGATGTGCTTAGCCAGTGTTTAAGTATTTAGTACATCTAAGTTAAATAGTGTCAGGAGAATCGTCGTACTATTTGTTTTAAAATTTCTGTGCCGTGTCCTTGATTTTGCCAGACTGATGAGTGCCTTTATTTTAAACTGCTGACTCCCAATTTGGGTACTGGCGATTTGAGTGGTATGTGTCCTTCATTTTAAAGAAGCCAGTGACTTTTATTAGGATCCTGGCAAGCTAAGAAGCATGTATCCCATCTGTTAAAGGGCCAGGGTCATTTACTAAAATGTTGGCAGGCTGCAAGGAAATGAACCCTTCTGTCTAGAGGTCTAACATTCCAATTGGACACAAGATAATTGTTCTTAATACTTCTTTAGCATTGTATGCTTTTTTTTTTTTTAATTACCGTCACTGATTGACAGTAACTTAGTAAGGCTGCATTAGAAACTGACAGTTCAATGTCTTCATCATTATGGTTTCTCTGGTAATGATTTCAGTTTTGACCTGAAAGAGTTTGCAGCTGAAATGGAGAACAGCAGGTGTGTTGAGAAGTGGATGAACCAAGATGATATTTTTAACTCACTTATTTCATTCTTCTTCTATAATGCACAAGAGTAAAAATATCACACTTTTTTTAAATCAGGTAATATATCTTGTATGTTTGGGGGATTAAAATTAATAAATAAATATATAAAACCCAGAAGAGGAGCAAAGACATATTCCTTACATTATTCTCAAAGCAATACAACACATGCTGTAAAAACAAGCAATTCACTTCAATTTTATAAATTAAGTAAGAGCATGACTGTATATGTTTGCCCACATAAGACTATCTACAAATTAACTATAGAACCCTTCTTGAGTTGATCATAAAACAGAAGAGACTTTATCTTTCCTAGAGAAAAAGAATATAAGGAAACTAGTTCTCCTATGTGGGTAAGAACTGTTTGGGAAATTGATTCCAGTCAGTGGAAGAAAACATTGCCCAGCTGGAAGATAATTCCATCCTTTTGCTTCGTTGTTGACTGTTCACCTAGTGATGATGCTCAGCAAGACAGTAAAGACAAGTTTTATAGCTCTGTCCCAAGATTTAGTAGTTCTACAATGTAATTCAAGTCCAAGAGTTTAATGCACATGTTGGCAAAGAAAACCTTGTGGCACATGTACACCATAGATCTTCTGCTTCTATGACTTCACTAGCTGTAATTCTGCATGCTTGGTCTCATACTTAAAAACCAGGCTTCACTGAAGCTTACTAGAATGCAGGCACATTTTCAAAACTGCTCTTGTTGAGAGTGAAATGAGTACATGTTATAACTGCTAAGGATGTAAATAGTAGAACAGACTGCAGAACTGTCAGTAGAAATGTAGCATGTTTTGTCCCCTGATACCTGTGAACAAATCCTGTATTTAACAGCTTGAACAAATTACAAATTGCTTTTCTAACATCTAACCTTTCTCGAATTAACTTAAACACGCACCTAATTTACCTTTTCAAGATTAGCTGTATAAGTAATTCTTGTGCAGATCCTCAATCCAATTATTATAATCTTAAAGTCTGGGTTTTTTCCTTGAACTTCAGTTTTCTTAAATGCTGACGGACTAAATATTTCCGGATCTGTCATAGTAACTGATACTATGATTTTTCATCTGCCATTTTTTTTCACAGACTGAGCTGTCCATTTTGGTTGCTAGTAGAAGAGGTCAGAGTAGTTGATTTTTAGGCTGGGTGTGACAGGTTTAAGGATCAAGTGCGTTTCAGCATCTTAGCAGCTGTGGACCTTGCATAGTTTTGAATGTTGGTTTTGCATGCAGTATATGCTTGGCATCTCTCCAAAAAAGCAGAATACTGTTCCAAGAACTAAACTGACAAATATTTTTGGGTAGGAAATGCATTTCCAGTTTTTACAGGAGTAGGCCATCTCTTGGAGCTTTGCAGAGTGTTTTGATTGTTATCGGTTAGGTACAATAATATTTCACAAAATTCCAGAGATAGACTTTCTGTAAAGGATGCAGACTTTTTCCAGAAATTTTGACAAGATGTACAGATGTGCAGAAATGTCAGATGTGTTCACTGCACAATTATGGATTGGCTGTGCTGTACAAACTCAGTGACTCTGGCTCTGACAGGAGAAATCAGATCTTACATAGGTGTGCGGCATGAACGTAAATCCATCATACTCAGAAAAGGTTGAATTTCCTGCTTGCACAGAGAAGGAATTGTACAGTGCATGTGCAATAAGTCTGGCACATCCAGAATGTGTTAAGAGCTAGTAGGCGTATGCAGACAGAGTATACAGCACTCATTCTGTAGTGCAGATGCTTCCCAAATGGATTGGACTTGCTTGCACATTGGTCTTCAGCATAGATTTGCCTGGCAACTCCTTTTATGGGCTGCCAAGTTTCAGATTTGAACCTCAAAAAGTGAAAATAAATTTAGTGTTTCTCTAGCCTAGTAATTTCTATTTCCATCCACATTGCCCTATTCTCAGTTTTCAGTACAACTCTCTGTGCCGCCTTGTAGCTGCAGTTCTCTGAAGCGGCTCCACATCCTGCACTGAAATGCTGACGTTGTTATTTTTTTACTGCTTCTATTCCCTAGAAATCCTCACCGAGATCAAGGTCTCATTGTACTTGTTGCTGTTAGGGAAGCTTGGGTCTGACCTCAGGCATTTACGGTTGAGGTAGAAGAGAGAAAATGTGGCAGGAGAAAAAAATGTGTCCTGTGGGTGGGAATCTGACATACAGGCAGTGCAGCTGCTTGTCCTGGTTCCTAAAAAGTCCCTGTCAAGCTAGAAATTTGTTCCAGACCTCAGCCCCAGGCCTCCTTTCTTTTCAAAGCCGGTACTTTATTATATGACTACTGCTCTTGCAAGCTTCAAGTGGTTAACAGGAACTTTAGGATGTTAGGCATTCCTTCTTTAGTAATAGCCTTATCTGTGTCTAATTGAGTATGAATTCTGCATCTCCTCTGAATTTCGCTCTTTTCTTCTTCTCCCTCTACCTCCCTTAGTTTTCCTTGTGCCACAGCGATGCAATGTCACCGAAACTTGACTTCATGACACAGATAGTTCAGGAGGACTGACTTAACTGGTGATATAGTTCTCTGAGGTGGTGGTTTGTCCTTCCTGACATGAGTCAAGTGATTCATTGGACTGAAGCCCTGTTTTAAATAAACTCACCACTTTGTTCATGCTTCAAAGAGTTTGGCTGTAATAAAGCATGTACTCCAAAAGTCTAGAATCTACCCATAAAAGGAAAAAACAAATGCAATATCTGAGGTTTATTTTGATCAAGCTGACTCAAATCTGTATTTTTAGTGTGTTCTGTGTAAATTACTCAGAATTATCATTTTAACAAGATGTTCACTACATTGTTAAATACTGGAAAGAGAGCCTCTCTTTTCTCTCAAAACAAGACTTCTCTTCCTCCATTCCTCCATCTTTTTCCCACTTGTTTGGGATTGCCTTTTAGTTTTCTGGTGTTTGAAAAGCGTTGTAAAACCAACTGGTTAAATATATTAGGCACCTCAGTTTTACACATAATAATTTGTTTGCCTTTCAAACGCAAATAAAGTAACTATAAGTTGAAAGAAAACTATTTTTTCCTGGGTTTTTTAGGATTATTTTACTGGAATATTCCTACTGAGACCAAAGTCTTTCTTCCAGCAGAGTTGAACATTTACTTGATATTAGAATAAAATGTAACAAAATGAAGTGCCTTGTTGAAAATGTGGTGATTTTAAAAAGTAACATATGAATTGGTGAATAAAAAGGTATTCTGTGTGAAAAATAATATTCTGTACTTCTTCATAGAGTGGTAGTTTGTTATTTTGTTATAAGTCTTGGGTTTGTAGTCCTCACTGGAATTAGTTGAGGAATTTCTTTTAATATTACTGAGTTTTTGAGTAAGGTGTTAAGAAGGAACATCTGTCTTGCCCTTGCTTTTTGAACATCTGAACTGAATGTTTAAGTTACAGTGAATCTCAAATTTGGGGAAAATTAAATGATATTGATTTTATATTAAAAGGTGAATTTCCTTTACTTTTCGGAAACCTTCCAGGAACTGAAGAGCATTTCTCTCGTCTTATCAGCTCTGATGCTTGTTGCCTGTTCCCATAGTTAAGAAATCAGTACATATGTTTTTGATATTTGGCAAACAGGTTTAATTTTGCAGCTGCAAGATCCCTGTACGAAGGGAATGCATCTTATAGAAATGAAAACATGTAGAGACTGCATATATGAGAGAATACTTGTGAGTGAAACCCCATCCCATTTCTGTCAGCATTTGGTTTATAATATTTAATTATAAACAATTTGTATGTTACTGGAAATCAAAATGAAAATAAGAATAGCTACATGCATGGTGATACGGTAGAAAAGCAAAAATGTTTTGAATCAAAAGTTGAAACTCAGACTGTTATGAAAATAAAAGTATGATTTTTTTTTTAATGTGTAGTGCATCTTGCAGCACACTCATGCACGCACATACTTGCTGACCCTGTGCAGCTTTTGTGCCTGTGTTATCCTCTTGCTAAGTTTAAAAGCATTATTTTATACTTTTATATGTTTATAGTTCATATTGATCTCTGATAAAATGCTGGTAATTGCTCTTCTCACCATTAAGCTCTGTGCTAAACCACATGTTTTTGGGGCTCCTGAGCTTGTACATCATTATTTATCGAGGGTTAATCCAACCTGGTATATCCATTCATGGAGTATTCCTGACTTTGCAGCACAGCTAGGTCCCGTGGTTTAGACAAAATAAGGTGTTGGATGTGATCCCAGTTTTAATACTCCCAATTTATTATAACCATTGAACCCTGATCAGATCACGGATTGGATTGGATCCCAGTTTTTTAAGTATCCCAATTTATTGCTGGCTTGCAACCCTGATAAGAATACATATTTGATTAAGGCTTCAGTTTTCAAAAATTCCAGTTAATTACTTTTAGATTCTTATTAGATCATAGCTGTGTAGTATGGTATGTTGAAGTTATGAAAAAATTACTGGATGATGTTGCACAGGTCAAGGTCTTAGTTTCATTTTGTGCTGACAGTATGAAGTTATCAGATTTCTGTTTATTACTGTGGCAGCACTTGCACTGGACAGAAGGACAGATTAATCCCAACTCATTGATTCTGAATGATTCTCATTTTAGATCTGCTGCTGCTCTGCATACCAGAACATGTAATAAAAACCTACCATGGAACACTGAGAAATTGATGTTTGGTTATGAGTAGCTGAGGTAGATGGATCTCACTTACCTTTCACAGATTGTGATATTGCTCATGGAACCAAACAGCAATTTTTGAGCTGCTTCATGTGGCTAATCCAGTGCTGGAGGACATTTTTAAGACAACCTTAGACTGAGAGTTGATCCCAGATTGTCCTAGCTCAAGAACGTGAAGAACCAAGGATAACAGAATAGAGTTTTCCAGGTGTCATAGCCGTGCCCTCTAATTTTAAGCATCCAAATTTTCATTCACACCATTTAGCGTCCTTGTTTTGCCCTTCACTGAGGCACTAGTTTCACTTTACTCTCTACACCAGTTTTCACAAGCTGTGCCACCTGCCCACCTAAGACACCAGAGCAGCTCAGGGACAATGGCCTGGCTCTTTCTGGCGCAAATGGGCCATTGTGTGGTTCTTTCCTCTATATATTGGAGTTTAATTAACTTGTTTTAAAAATGACACTGTCAGATGGAAATGCTGCTGTTGGAAACTTCTGTAGGCCAAACTAATAACGTGAAACTGGCCAGTGCACTAGCCCACCTGGGAAACAGAGTGCTTTCTAGGTGTCATAGTTTAAGCCCAGCCAGCAACTAAGCACCACATAGCTGCTCGCTCACTCCTTCTCCCTCCCGGTGGGATAGGGATGAAAATCAGGGGAGGGGGGAGGAGTAAAACTCATGGGTTGAGGTAAGAACTCATTTAATAACTAAAAAGAAAAAAATAAAATACAATAATAACAGTAATAATAACAAAATATAATAATGACCACTGTAATGAAAATTAATATAATAAAAAGAGAGAAGAATAAAATTAAATAAAAGACAAGTGATGCATGATGCGTTTGCTCACTACCCACCAACCAACGCCCGAGCAGTGATCCAGTCCTCCGGGCTAACTCTCGCCAGTTTATATACTGGGCATAACGTTCTATGGTAGGGAAAATCTCTGGCTAATTCGGGTCAGCTATCCTGGCTGTGCTCCCCCTGAGCTTCTTGTGCTCCTGCTTACTGACAGAGTATGGGAAACTGAAAAATCCTTAACTTAGGATAAGCACTACTTAGCAACAACTTTAAAATGTGTGTGTTATCAACATTATTCTCACACTAAATCCAAACCAAAGCACTATACCAGCTTCTAGGAAGAAAATTAACTCTATGCCAACCAAAATCAAGGCACCAGGAAACCAGACTAATCTGGCCTGGGGATTTCTTTGATGCAGTACTGAATGTAGGTCAGCTCTTGCCTAGCCCAAAATCAATAAGGGCATAAGAATGACTTGGAAGCTGCATTTCATTCCTTGCCCTTCCATATGTGATTTATAACAACCTATCATAAATCTTTGGCATGCACTTTGAAGTAGTGCCACAGCACAGAATTCCTGTTCTCAGACTGCCTTACTTATGGGATAAAAATGAGAATACAACTCATGGGGATAGACAGGCAGGCGGGAACTGGATTTGCATGTGTAATTCTCCATAGTGATCTTAAACCAAAATACCTGGAAGTATTGAAGTTTTGTCTGCTCAGTCAAAGCTGAGTTTTGCTTTCTAATCCAGGACTGTTAATTAGAAACAACCTATGAATCCCAGACAAACAGACGGAAACTCTTCATGTTCTTGAACCTCAGAAAGATTCTGTTCAATAGGTTGCAGGTTCAATGGCATACGCGCAGAGAAATGTGCATGGAACATCGTATCACACAGAGCTAGGCTTGCTCATTCCACTGCTAGAGTTTCATTTAAATGAAGGTGTAATGTTTATGGAGTTGCCGAGGTGATTGTGCAAACTCATGAGGTCTTACTAGCTAAGTGGAGCTGCAAGTACACAGGAGATGTTCCAAGAATACCCACTTACTGAAGGAGGCAACCCTGGGGACTCAATAGGTGTCAGCTTCCCTGGGCCTTTTCTGAGCAATGTTACTGCGTGTGGTTGTGGATATTGGTTTTTCATGAGGTGTCAAATCAGTGTTTTGTCTTCCTGTGATCATTACAGTGTCTCTGGTGCTTTTCTTAAGACAGTGTTACAATCCTCACTGTTTTTGACTGGTATCTACTACCAGAATTGCTGGTGCTGAGTTAGTCAGTGGCAATGGATAAATTTATAGACTGATGTCTCTGTCTCATAATTTTTCTGCAGATATACTCCAGTTACTTTATACTTGTTCGTTGTTTATCTGATGATCTTCTCTGAAATAATTTGCATGATGTCTTGACTGAAGAGGTGAATCTGTGGCTTTAACTGCAACTGGTATTGTTTCCATTCCTAACATTAAGTTCCCAATGACTAAAATGTAAGCAAAGTTAAATCTTGCTTTCTAGGCATATTCCATTATTTTTATTCTCTTTTCATGATTATTTGTCCCAGAATGAGCTAACATTCACAAAAGGGACTCAGGCATGACATGGACAGCACCTTACATAGATTTTTAACAGAAAAGTACAAATTTGGAGCAGCCTCAAAATTCCCTTAAGTCAATGTTGAGAACTAGGCCTGTGACTTGACACAAAGCCATTTTGCAGGAGGAGCTTGGAGCTCTTAAAGGCATCAGAACATCTCAGGTGAAAGACAAACCTATCTAACACATTGTCACAAAACAAGAAGCATCTTCTTGTTGTGAGACTGAGCAGCATGATCTGTTCATGACTGAACATGAACATGAACTGCTTTTCAGCAGGACTTTACCATTCCCTACCTTCAGAGGGTTCCATCCAACCTAATTTTTTCTGATATTTTCACTTCAAAAAATAACTCGGGATAGCTACAAGTAAAGAAAGTTGCATAATGTAGTAAAATGCAGAATATAATGTACTTTTCCGATAGTTGGCATTCTGAGATCTGCTCCATTTCACCCAGTGTACAACTGATGTGGACAAAAGACAGAAAAACTTCCTCAGATTTAACAGCAAAGGTAATATCCTGTTCTGGTTGATGTTCATGGGGTGGGGGAAAATGCACTGACCTCATTAGAGCCAGGATTTTCTTTAAAGGTAAGGATCCTGTGTAAATTGGTAATCATTCTCTGTCACCTCTGAAATAAATGGAAGAACATTAAGACCTCAGTCTTGTCTATCCAAAGCTCACACTCCTCATTTGGTGCTATGAAAGGACTATATTTCATCTTCAGTTTGTCATAATCTGAAATTTTAAGGTCAGCATAGCTCTGTCTCCTTGTTAGGTTTTTCTTTCCTCTGTTTCTTTACGTACAACCCTCCAAAGGCAGCTTCTTTGGTCAGTTTAGCATTATACGGGTATTGGGGTAGTTATATAGAACAGGAAATATTTTATGTTTAACCCGGGTTGTTTTTATCATTGGGCCAATTAATGCTGTTACAAGATCTATCTTGTTTAGCCCAAGTTACTGTCTCTTACCTTCTTGAATTTGTGGCTTGCCCTTTCTTATTTCCAAGTCTGTTTCTGTTCTTGTTTACAATTGCAGATACTAATTACAAGGGAGATGTTCAAATCCAGCACAATAGAATGAGCTGAAATGAAGAAACACTTGCATAGCTTATAGGAAGATGTTTTTGACAAATATGCCTTCAGTAGAATGCCCTGAAAGATAATACTAAATTAGATATTATTTGAGTCTTGATGAGTCCGTATCAGATGTCAATTAACTGTCAAGAGGTGGATTTTTATTTTTTTAACTTTGAGGCTTGCCTGCCTCTGGAGTTTTCCTAGGTGATGGTTGAAAAAATACAAATAAGTCTTTTCCTGATAAAAGATGCAGGTTTGAGTAAGATTGTTGATGTCGTTATAGACCACATCTGTCTGAATATTGATTATTAAAAAAAAAAAATAAAAGCACTGTATAGAAATTATTTCCTCAGATATCCAAGTGAAATATACCCATTCCAATCAGTGATTATGGCTTACAAATAGCTGAAGGCAGGATGTATTCAGTCCACTATTATTTAAATTAATGAAAATACAAGATTTTAGTTACCAAAATATATTTTGCTAGCAGCTAGAAATGAATTAAAACATTAAACCCAATGAAATCTAAGTGACCTCCTGCTGAAATAGGCTGCTTTCCTCCAGACAACCTGTTACTCAATCTATATATGAATTAGGTAATGAGAGACAAAAGCAGAAATGTTATGTAAAATCACAGTTGAAGTATTAAGATACTAAATCAGATGTAAATTGAGTCATCATTGCAGTATGTAGATCTCGGGGAGAGTCACGTGAGTGAGGAAAAAAGCAATGCAGCCGCTTTTATTGTGCTATTCACAAGGAACAACCAAATGAGTGGAAGAATGTTTAGCATCTCAATGATCTCAAAAGAATTAAAGGATCAGATTCTTTTTTGGAGTTTAGATGTACTTCAAATTGATTGCACACACAGTTTCTTACCTGTTCTTATTCTGCTCGTCTTATTGGAAACAGAGTAGAAATTACCCTAAAAGACCCATGGCCCTGTTTCTGTTATACATTTTGTCTTTTCTTGTTATTCATACTTCTCCCCTGCGAACATCTTTCATTGACTTAACCAGAATTTTGCTTCCACAAAGTCTATTGCTTTTAATTCACCCTACAAGAAATGTTGCTGTATTCATCTGAAGTATAAACAAGGTCCCCTTGTGAAATACCCTGTTTTGGTGAGCAACGGCATTTTCTACCCTGTGTTTGAGTGCTTAGATAGGCACCTTGGGGCTCAAACCAGGTCATTCTTTGTGCTTTGCTTGGTACTAAGCACACGATCAGTGCATGATAAATAAAGAATTGTTGCATTGCTTTTACACTTTCCCTTGAAAGTCAGAAGAAACAGGATGACTCAGAGCTTGTGGGGAGTGCAAGGGAAGAGGAGTTCAAACATCTCAGGAAAGATTGTGCTTTTTTTGTTGTGGGCTTATTTTGATCAGTTTTCCCCATCCAAAACTGTCCTCATGTGAAGTGCAGCCTTGCAGCTCTCCCAGTGAGCCCATGGTCTCTCGTGGGCTGAGCTTCCCACCTTCAGTTTGTGCACCGTCCACAGTTCTAGTAGCTGTTGGTGCCACTGATTCGCTTCTCAGGTCTTCTGTCAGGCAGCAGGTGCCCTGTCCCTCACTTGGGGGTGGCAGAGACAGGAGGATATGCTGCTTCAAGTTTTGTCCTGATCCAGGGTGACAGCTTGTTAGATTGTGACTCACTGTGCAAGGCTCCTTTTGAGCTAGGGCTGGTGTTGGGCCTCCAGAACTGCAGGTTGGGCTCTATCCAGTATCTTGCTGTTTGTTCCCCATTCAAGGCACTCTTTGGGTTCCACAGCTTTTAATGATCTTCGCCTTCTTTGGGCTACTGTGCTGGTAACGTTAAGTAAGTCCAACATTTTAATTTTCACAGAGGCTTAGAGAACTGGGTTTAGAAGCTTCAACATTTTCTTGTTCCCCACTCACAACACAGCCTCCCACCCAGTTTCTGCCTAGTGGGCCAAGAGATGAGGAGTATCTCTTACGACTTTTCCTAGCTCTCATTCCATTCCCAAAAGCATTTCTGGGTCTGCTCCAAAAGTCACTTCTGCTCAGCGCTTCTGGAGTTTTCTTGAGGTGGTCCATATCCCTTCCTGCAGCTGCTTCACTCTGTGCTCTGCAGTCGTTTAATCCAGCTTTTGCCTGTCAGTATCTCTGTCACTGATGTCAGGCTAAAGTGTTTTACATTGTGTTTGTCACAGGCGGCGAATACATATGTGGTCATTGACAGTAGCTCAGCAGAAACACAATAACTTGTTAAGCCACAGTAACTTAATCGTGTGTCTGAGCTGCAGCTGGAAGGAGCTATTTGGGCTTTTAACCCTTTTCTGGCTCTGCACTCTAGGTTTATGCATCTTTTCACATGTTAGTACATGAGAAATTGCCATATATGATTTGTGTGGATATGGCAGATAGGCAGATTGTTTGAAGGACAGATGAGAGCATTTCCTTGATTTATAGCTCTGTAGGTGCGCTACTGAACCACACGTGAGGAGTAGAGAAGCGTTTTCAAAATGCCATGTCCCACTTCCAGAAGTACATTAGGTATACAGGATCTTGTCTTCATTTGATTCCTATAAATAGGATGCAGCATGTTTTGAAAATGTTACCTATAGTTCTGCTGAAGTTATATATTTTATCAAACTCTACTTTTTTTTGTTGTTGTGGTAGAGAAAGATTTAGTGATATGTAGCAGGGCTTGAAAGCAACAGAAAAGGTTAGGATAGGATATGTGTTTGGATGCTATTGAGAAAAGATGGGTCACAGAGGAAAAAAAAGGGCATTGCTTGATGCAGCACTTCTGTTGCCTGTCCTCTAGCTGCTTGTGTGCAAAGGTTGTGCTTTTACCGAAACACAGTTAAGGGAAGTTGATGTACTTGTCGTGCAGTGATTTAACTGGAGAATATGGTGTTCAGGTGGTGGAAGAGAGCAAGCAGGATTGATATGGGATACCTAAAAGGAAATATATCTCACTTCCCTTCATTCTCTCTGAGTTTTTCTTTTCCCTTTTCCTCATCAGGAAGTTTGTAGAAACTTTAGCGCTATACTAAATTGTTCAGATGGTGACCTGCGCCTCTCCTCATCTCTGGTTTCACTGCCAGCATCATGGTGCTGAGTGACATTTTATCTTTTGTCACAACTTTGCACCAGTTGTTTAACCAGATCCATCCTGTGCTGCAAGTTTGGGGCTTTCTTGTAGTAATCATTTGTTCAGTAAGCTGATTGCTATGATAGTTGTGTTGATTTGGAAGATTTTTATTTTTATTTTTTGTGATGGGGAGTAAAGATACTGCTGTTTCACATAGGGAGAAAAGCCAAGGGATGTGCAGAAATGGTAACTAGAGTGAGATGTTGACTGCTTAGCAGGGTTGGCAAAGCATTACAAGAGTAAGGTAAGGAATGGCACATTCTTTTTTTTTTTTTTTTTTTTTT